>NADL03000124.1:0-256955 GCA_002205965.3 Kappaphycus alvarezii
CGGACATTAAGTGCTTGGAGAGAACTGTGCCAATCTCTACTCTTGGAGGTTGGCACCCGGATGCATGTGCAGTGCTAAATGACGTGGCAAGAAACGTGGCTGTGAGGGCACTGGAGACGTACGGAAAGGTTCGGGGTTTTTGATGCAAAGGCACGCTGCAGCAGCCGTCATGTCCAATGCGGCCTGCTTGATGGCTGGCCTGAAGGTAGCATTTTAGGAAGCGTAGTTCCTTCCCCATTACGCTGTAGGTATACCCTTTTTGAGTCGATTGCGGTTGTCTGGAAAACCATGGATAGGTCGGAAATATCTTCCAACAGTAAAACACCCAAACGTCTCCCCTTGGAGAGAACGGGAGCACGGGCTATTATGACGTAACCGTCATCAATCCCTTGACCCCCGCTCGCCTCCCTCCCTGGTGCGATGCCCACTCAAGCCACTTATCTATGTTCGATGTTCGCAAGGACACTCGCTTTGCCGACTTGATACGTTCAAAGGGTTCTTGGTATCGCTTCATTGCCCTTCCATTCTCTACTTTTGGGGGCTGGCAATAAACTGCTCGGGAGTTCGCTAACCGGGTTGCGACTGGCGTTGCCGCACAAGCAGCCGTTACGACTGCGGATGCGCGGCAAACATTGTTTGCTTGTCTCACGCGAGACCGGTCCAGAATAACGCCAGTTGTCTGCTGCAAGCGGGGAATGAGAACAGGATCGGAACGCGAATCGGAACAGAGTTTGGAGAGAAGGAAAGGAGAAAACAGAAACGAGTATGTGCCTGTTTGACCTTGTGACTACATTGAAGGGTCCAGGAAGACGAGGGGTTTTCAAGCGACACATAAGGCCACAACTTTAAAGTGAGTATTTTCTAAGGAGCCTCCATTCTCAGGATATGTCGGTGGTCACCCAAATTAGGCATCGTCTGCGATTTCTGATATCAAGAAAATTTGATAAACGTCCACCCAGACGTACCTTACAATAAGAAACCTGATTCCCCCATCTAATTCGTCTGCAATTTCTGTTATCAAAAAATAAAGCAAATCACCCCAACTAGCCGGTAGCTATACGAGCCATGAAAATATCTGGGCGGGTGCGATCTGTGCTTATGCAAAGATACGCTGCGGCGACGGTTTCGCTCAACGCAGCATTAATTACCGCTGGCCTCACACCGGCCGGGTTGTGAGGTCGTACCTCATGACCCGGCCTCATTTTCAGACTCTCCGATACACTGACCTGTCCCCTATAATCTTCGAAAAATAGCTATCCTATATCTCTAATCCGTAACGCACCCCAATATCCCCCTAATTTACAGTTTTAACAAAAACTGAAACATTTTGGAGTCGACTGAAATATACAGCAATTCTAATTGCTGAAAATTTCCATAATTGTGAGAATTGAAAAATAGTTTTACAAGTATTGGAAAACTAATAAATTCGATTTCTATAATGAATACAGTGATGAAAAAATGCGAAGCAGTACTTTCTCAGAGGCCAATGGTTTCTGCTTATTTGAGGGGAATGTTGGTGCTTTAATGTTTGAAACATGTGGTCGGTTGGAGCCCGGAATATCTTAGGAGGTTCTGGTGATAAAAATCCTAATTTACAGCAAATTTACCTGATATCTTGTACGGTATGTAGGGGCGAAATTGGGGATGTTTTTAATCCATGAAAAATGAGGTCAGCTGTTCCCTGAAGGATATGTAGGAAGCAAAGTGCTCTTACCATACCTAGAAGTATGCCCGCCCATTACTCATCCTTCTCCCCATCATCTTATAACCCCTTTAGATCAGCAACGATATCATCGACGTCGTCGCTATCCGAAGATTTGAGATCAGACAAATAGAGGAAAGATTTTCCGGGCGGCTTAAGCTTCCGCAGGACGTCCGACAAAGCGGTCTCCGTTCATGCAAAAAGTGTTGTGGGATCCTCTGGGAGGTCCAAATGCCAGCCTTCTTCGTCCTCGCGTTCCTCTTCTCAATCTTCTGACAAGTTGAACATTGAGATGGCCAGCGGTGCTTATTTTCAATCATAGGAAAGAATTTTATCTATATTTCCTGGCCACTACTTATACTTCATTGCACGTCGAGCAATTTTTACTTCTATCAGTTGTTTTTTTAGAATTTGCAGTTTAATTACCGGAATTATGTTGCCAGCAAATTACTATTTGTACTAATTTTCACTAGAAGAATTATTCTGTAATTATTACGGGCATAAATTTGGTCTACAAAAAGGTGTCATAGCCCTGGAATCATCTTTGTAGCTCACTACCCGCACTCGAACTACGGGACGAGGTCCATCGAACGAGGCCAGACAGCCGGGTGATGGGAAGCAGTGGAGGCACGGATTTTTTTGACATGAAGATCGCAACCCGTAGGCGCCCGCCCACAAGAGGCACCAAATGCTTAATCTGCTCACCTCCCTCAGTGTGCCTGCCTCTGTAAAGCGTAGAAGATATGAATCTTTTATTCCAATCTCCATGAGAAATAAGCTCGTGCCTACCCCTATATCCACTCTCGGAGATTGACACCCAAATGCTTATAGGGTGTCGTGTGCGCAAATTCGCACACGAAAAAATCTAGATGAGGACCATAATTGTATACAGTATTGGAACTGGGAAGATATTTTTACAGTTTTTGAATTTGCAAGATATTTTTAATTTGGGTGAGTGTGGCAAATTCATCGGTTGATTTTTTATTTTAGGACACGCTGTCATAGTGGATGTCAGTACAGTTCTAGGTTGTGGGTGATACTACGAGTGACTCTGAAAGGTCTATATAATGGCCACATCAATTCCCACCCCTGGCCGATGGGTGGCTGGCATGGGTATGGCACCTAGATATTTACCTTGAGGAAATATCTTCTAATGGTCTCTCTGGTTCACACGATTCCCGTGAATGTTTTATGGTTATTAGTATGTTTGTTGAGACTTTAGGTAGCCAAAAGTCTATATAAGCGAGTAAACTGCTTCCTTTGAGAGGTCAAGCAAGTTGGCAGACAACTTCAAGCTCAAGTCCCGAGTAGTAGGAAGTTGAGAGTCAACTTCAGACCCAAGAAAACTTTTTTACCTAGTCGCAGAGCATAGTGGTAGACCCTGCCCCTTTTATACTTGCTTGTAGCCCTCTCAACTCTCTCCTATATACACTCCTTTTTTTCGTTCAACTATACCACGGTAGCACTTTTGTCGCTCGCAACACCTCCTTCTTGGGGTAGTTGGTTCTGAATATCTCTTCCCGACGATTTACCCCTATCATTTGGTACTCTTGTGGAGGGGGTTGCACCCGAGGTATTCGAGTTGAGCAGTCTTAGGGAACCATTCGGGATTTCTTTTCTGTAATCATGGATCTCAACGCTGCTCGTATAACGTTCACAGGGGGCAAGAATGAAGACGTTGAGGAGTTTCTCTATACATATGTCAACGTTGTGATGCGTAGAAAGCGATGAAGAGAAGGCCGAAAGTATCTTCGCCTATCTTCATGGTGACGCAAAGCACAAATATAAGCCAAGTTTATCAACGGGTGGTCTCTTAACGGGAATGGGCGTAACTTCGGTGAGGTATGTGAGTGGCTTGTGAAAATATGCTAAGGAGGTAGAACCAGATGAGATGATTCGTACCGCCATAGAGGCCCGGCTCAACTTCGACGATTTGTTAAGCTCATTGGTATACTTGTGTGATCTCTATGAAAAGGCTGGGTTCAACGCCCAAGCCAAGTACGGAATGCTGCGTAAGGCGGCGATGGGGGATAAGCGGCTCTCCGATTTCCTCCTCATCAAGGGCCCTCACACTTTTAATGAACTGAAGGGTACCATAGTAGAATTTGTCAAAAATTCGGAGACGTTTCAGTCACTGAGTGAGGCCGAGGGAAACCCGTACATCATGTCTATCGTACATCCTGAAAAGAATTATCAAAGGCCAGCTACTAGCGCAGCAGCATTAGAATCTGTCAGGAGCGATGTCAAAAACTTGGAAGAAAGGTTGGAAACCCGATTCGATAATCGACTTGACATGATAACCTCGCAGTTGGAAAGCCTTACTCTTACCATTAAGAAGAACCAGTCTGGGGCCCCAAGGCCGCAGAAGTCTGTTCTACTGTCACAAGCCTGGACACTTTGCAAATAGGTGTCCTGATAATCCACATAGAAACACTCGTTGTGGAAAGTGCGGTCGATATGGGCATCATGAAAGTAACTGCTGGTCTAAAGACAACAGAAGAGCAAATTTATCGGAAGCAAGGAGTGAGTCAGGACCAGAGATGAAAATCTTACAAAACAGAAGGATCAAAGGTTGACGGATGCCGGTAACGTATCCATCGCTGAAGAAATAGTCAAGTCAATGTGACAAAAAGGGATGGGGAAGGGAACATTTTATCGAAGAAACCTAGGCTAGATTATGGAATGCTGGAGCATATCCCAGCACCTGTACCTCCTCGAACCAAGAGGTCTGATCAAGTTGTTCCAGGAGTGGGAGTCACTCCGGCCAAGAAGACGAAAAAGAGTAAGAAAGTTAAGAGTATCCTAAGGACGTACTAGATATGTGAAGAGTACAATTTGGTGGCTGAGCTTGCATCGGCCCCAACTGGGATAACGTTTGGTCAACTTTTGAGGGGCGACGCAGAGGATGCGAGAAAAGAACTCAAAAAAATTATCAGGTCTAATAAGTCCGCTAAGGGTAAGAAACTGTTTCTTCAATCGGCCTCGACAGCACCAAGACGTCTTAAGCTGGTACCAGTCAAAGTATTGGGAATGAAAACCCAAGCTCTTTCGATTCGGGCGCTGTTCCAAACCTCATTTCAGAAACTTTGGTGACAGATCTAGGTCTGAAATTACTCCAACGACTCGAAATAACTGTAGCGGATGGAACCGTCTCAAAATGCATGGGCACTGTTGACAAGGTTTCCGTGTTCTTTGGGGACTCTAAAGTTGATGTAGACTTTCTTGTCATGCCTGATCTCCCTTTCGATGCAATCATTGGCTGCCCTACCATGGAAAGACTAGGGACTGCATTGACTTGGGCAACCAAATCGTTTCAGTTAATGTTGACGGCAGAACCGTGAAGATGCCCCTGGATTTCGACAAAAGCACACATCCTAGATTTAAAAGAAACGGACAGTGAAGATTTCACTTCTAGCTATGACAGCGAAGATTCGAACCAACTAACACTTTCGGAAGTGGAAAAGGGTACGCTCGGGGGTATGAACATGGCATGGGACGATTATGATTCTGGGTTTGAAACAGATGAGACTGGAATTCTAGGTAGTTTGACACCGAATGTGTTTCTTTTTGCGATAATATCGAATCAAAGGACAGAATTCGGAGCATGAAAGAAGATTACTTTGCAAGAAAAAAGAATATATCGAATTCCATATCTGAAGATGTGAGCACGACGGAAGAGGTCCTTCAAAATATTGAGGTTGAGGATCAAGAAGAAAAAGGGCGCCAAATGGCAGAAATCCAAGGAAAAGTGCAGCACCTTCCCGCCCCGCCTCACTGAAAATATCCGACATGTTAACATCTTCCGAAGTAATTGCATGGAGCGTTCAGATTTAAGACAAGCAAGTGTACCGGTTACTCACTCATTTGAACTTACCGACACTCAACCGATTTACCACAGCCTAGACGTCAACCGCCAAAATATGACCAATTTATCTCAGAAAATGTTTATGCAAATGATATTATTCACATCCCCATGGTCGTTTCCAGTTGTGGTCGCACCAAAGAAGGATGGAAAGCTGCGTTTTTGCGTCGATTACCGACAACTGAACCAGAGAATGATACCCGATCGATTTCCGATTCCGAACATGGAGGAATCCTCGAGGACTGAAGGACGGGAGATATTTCACCTCAATTGACCTTTACACTGGCTATTGGCAGATTCCATTGGATGAAAAATGTAAGGAAAAAACAACTTTACCAGCAAAGCCGGTACGTTCAGGTTCGAAGTGATGCCTTTTGGTCTCATGAATGCCCAGCTACATTCCAAAGAATGATGAACGAGGTTTTGAAAGGACTTCCATTCGCAAGAGTTATATCGATGATGTCGTCATATTCTCAAAACATTGGATCAGCACATCTCGCACGTCAAGACTTGTGGAGAGGATATCGTATAGCTGAAAATTAAGTTGCAAATGCTTCTTTGCGAAAACTTCTATCCAATTACTCGGTCATATCGTCGACCAAGAGGGAATTAGAGTGGATCCAGAGAAAACGAAAAAAATCAAGTTGGCACCAAGGCCCGCTTCAAAGACGGAGGTCGAAGCTTCTTAGGACTGGCCTCATATTACAGAAGATTTATCAAAGATTTCGCCAAGACTGCAGCACCGTTACATGCCAGCACTACGAAGAACGGAAAATTTTACTGGAACAAGGAAATGGAAACTGCATTTCAGGAGCTTAAAGATAAGCTATGTGTCCCCCCAGTTCTCATGTACCCAGATTTCAAGAGACCATTCGTTGTGGAGACAGATGCCTCAGAACGGTCTTTGGGTGCCGTTTTGTCCCAAAAAGAAAAACGGAAGACTACACCCTGTTCAATTCGCAAGTCGCCACTCTGAATGATGCGGAAAAGAGATACTCAGTCTGCGAGAAAGAAGCGCTAGCTGTCGTCTTCGCGCTGAAAAAGTTTCGCGTATACCTTTTATCACTCGAGAAATTTGTCTTGATAACTGATCACCAGGCACTTAAACAGCATTCCAAAAGAAGGATGTACATCACCGCTTGGCCCGATGGCTCGACATTTTCGCAGAATATCGGTTTGAAATTGTGTATAGCCCGGACGCAATAATCAGCCTGCCGATTACCTATCCCGCTTGAGGGACCACTGATTCCAAATGAAAAAGCTTCGAGGACATCGTCGGAGTGCCGAGTTGCAGTTGCCGAACGATAACGAGTACGAAGCTAATATTCACGGACTGATAAATTCCTCGATGGACTAGAAATGAGAAAGGTTGATCTTGAACACAGAAATTGGGTACGCAGGAATCAAAAGGCTTTTACATTGTGGAATGGGAAACTCTTCCGGCACACTAAAGCCGGTCCCCGACTAGTAGCCCCTTTGAAAGAAAGAATGAAGATCTGGAGGACTTTCCATGATGAGCTATGGCATTGGGATCTCGAAACAACCAAAAAATTCGTAACTGAGAGATTCTGGTGGCCCGGTATCCATAAGGACGTCTATAATTTCGTGAAAAGCTGCGACAACTGCCAAAAATTCACTCCAATACGGAAGTATAAGACAACTCTAAGTTTTCCAGTTTCCGGTCTCTTTGAAACCTTCTCAATTGACTTTGCGGGCCCGTTCAAGGAAACCTCTTCCGGAAACAAATATCTCCTTATAGGGGTGGAACATCTTACTGGATGGCCAATAGCAGTTGCAGTTGAGGAGGCAAATGCTGAGGTGGTACTGAGATTCATCGAAAAAGAAATAATTGAACCGTTTGGTCTTCCAAAAAGGATCATCTCGGATAACGCCCTTTGTTTTACTGCAACTTCACTGCTTCGTTTTTTGGAAGAGAAAGGGATTCAGCTGAAGACCGTTCTCGCATACGCTCCTATGTCCAACGGGAAAGCGGAGAGGATGGTTGGAACCATCAAACGAGCAATATCGAAAACTATGTCGGAGAATGAAATCCAGTGGGAAGATGCCTTACCAAAAGTGTTATACGGCTATCGAAGAAGAGAAGAAATGGACGCTCACCATTCGAGCTAATGTACGGAAGGGCTCCTAGAATGTTACAGAGAGACATGGAAACAAATATTATCGATGAAGAGAGTAGGAAGTTGAACTACTGGCCACCGAAGGCTGGAGATCACACCGCGCGCTAACACAGACAAGAAATAAGGATGCAAACCTGCAGTCAGAACCTTTTCAGTTGGCTCTAAAGTACTTGTAGTACATGGAAAAGCAATGCAGCAGGCTGTGAAGTGGCCGGCCTTCCAAACCAAGTACTCGAACCCTTGCATCGTCACGGAGGAAAGACACCCGCACTATCAGCTCTGTTCAAGCTCAGGGAAGAGATCAAGGAGGGCATCCATGCACGTCGTCTGGTCCCTTACCATCAGAGGCCTGAAGAATTCCTTCTCACACAGGACTATGCGCAACCACGGGGCATACTCATCTTTAACTATAGAATGATTCCTATGGGAGGAAAAAGGGCCTGGGAATGGATCATCTCGATTACGCGGGACTACTACGAACTCCACGTAATCATCCATTTCTACATTAATATATGCCTATGTTTTCGTACGTTGAACGGACCATTGCTACCTGAAGAAGATTTCCGACTATTAATAAGAGTTCTATTTTCATTCCAAAACGGAAGGTTCACGGAAGCAGGTCCAGAGTTTGTGGAGGTAATATATCATTACTCTATAGGAAGATATGGAATGGTAGCTGCTGGAGACTTGTCGCAAACGTATCTGAATATTATCCGTCCAATTTACGTATTTCTCAAGAACAACCAAGACGTGCGACTGAGAGGTTACGCCTTACCCCCGGATATGGAATACAGACTGGTCCCGTATCCTCTATGGGAACCTTACGTTTCTCCGCCACAAATTGGGAACGTTGGAGGCGGCGAGGATCCTCCTGAAGCAGTGATGATGACCAGAGGAGGACCTTCAGGAGACAACAACCCGCCCAGAAGAGGTTCCGGTCGTCCCCCGAGAGGACCTCGTGCAGGTCCCAGTACGTCAGGAGCTGGTCGCGGCCATTCATCGGGACCGTCCACCACAACTTCATCTCTAGCTCTCCTTCACAACCATGCACAGCATACAGTCGGAAGAAGAAGATTATCTTTTTGGCTGCGCAATATCTCCGAGGATGCGAACGATGCGCAGGTCATTTCTTATTTCATGATAAGCATCTGTTTATGTTTTAGGGCGCTACATGGACCGCACTTATCTTACGAAGATTCGTTCTTGATGATGCGCGTCTTCTTTTCTTATCGGCATCCATTCCTCCGGCATCTTCCAGAAGAGTTTGCATATCACATATATTTTTTCACTCTTGGAAGATTCGGAAGAGTCACGGAAGAAGAATGTATTCAACCCCACCTCGATGTTATCAAACCAATATATGAGGCTATGCTACAAAGTGAGGTACCAGTAATGCGAACCTACTTTTTAGAGCATCATATTGGTAATCAGTTGCATCCGTACCCGTTTGAGAGACCATATATTTTATCAATAAGACAGCGAACACTAACGGAAACAGAAGAAGAGCAGTGACGAGTCGGGACGTTCGTCTTGAGCGGAGGGCGTGATGTGCGCAAATTCGCACACGAAAAAATCTAGATGAGGACCATAATTGTATACAGTATCGGAATTGGGAAGATATTTTTACAGTTTTTGAATTTGCAAGATATTTTTAATTTGGGTGAGTGTGGCAAATTCATCGGTTGATTTTTTATTTTAGGACACGCTGTCATAGTAGATGTCAGTACAGTTCCAGGTTGTGGGTGATACTACGAGTGCTCTGAAAGGTCTATATAATGGCCACATCAATTCCCACCCCTGGCCGATGGGTGGCTGGCATGGGTATGGCACCTAGATATTTACCTTGAGGAAATATCTTCTAATAGTCTCTCTGGTTCACACGATTCCCGTGAATGCATTTTATGGTATTAGTATGTTTGATTGAGACTTTAGGATTAGCCAAAAGTCTATATAAGCGAGTAAACTGCTTCCTTTGAGAGGTCAAGCAAGTTGGCAGACACTTCAAGCAGTCCCAAATAGTAGGAAGTTGAGAGTCAACTTCAGACCCAAGAAGCATTTATTTTACCCTAGTCCTAAGCATAGTGGTAGACCCTGCCCCTTCCATACTTGCTTGTAGCCCATTCAACTGTCGTCCTATACACTCCTTTTCTTTCGTTCAACTATACCACGGTAGCACTTTTGTCGCTTGCAACACCTCCTTCTTGGGGTGGTTGATTCTGAATATCTCTTCTCCCGACGATTTACCCCTATCAGGGTGCTAACCGACGTTGCGCCAAACGTTTCCGTTAGGCTGATGGAGGCATATGGTAAGGTCCGCGGGATATTTAATAGAGGCACGCTGCTAAGGCCGTAATGTCCAACGCAGCTTGTCTGCTGGGCCGCCTTGAGACGCCTTTTTAGGGAAATTTAAGAGGTTCGACTGGTCACCGTGTAGAAGAATCCGGGCCACAGGCGACCACATCTGTCAAATATTAAATCGCCCCACATTTCACCCCGCTTTGTAGATGTACTGCTTGATCTAAAGTGTAGACAGTCTTAAGCTGTTAGTTAGCAAGCCCGGGCCATCAAAATATCCCCTTCGATCAATAAATATTGTTTTCATTCTTTTTATTTTATTCTCAGTTCTATAAAACAAGTTTTATTATTATTTTATTTGGAAGTATCTATTTTAGATGTACAAATTTCATTTAATTTTTTCAATAATTGAATTCATGGCTGGCGTGGCTTCAAAGAGGGGGGAAACTTTGGGTGTTTTAATGATTGAAAAATAAGAAGAAGAAGAAGAAGACTTTACCAAGCAGCAAAGGGGGGGCTAGCGGCCCTCAAAAGGGGAAAAATCTATCCGAGCCAGGAGCGGTTGAGTTGTCGTCGGTTGATCGCGACAGAAGTTCGTTGTTGTACGAGCGAACTGATAATCGTGAACAAGCGATCGCGCTCGAAGGCGTGGTACTGCATTTCCGTGAGCGATGTACTCAGCGATCTTGACAGCCTCGTTCGGCACCGGGACCGGCAGACCCGATATATCGAAAGCCATCGGGTGGAAGTCGATACGTAGTTCGGCGCAGAGGTGGCCATAGCGGAGAGATTTCGCGCGCTCAGATGCAGTAAGGGCAGCGAGGGCGTGTGAATCCACTGTTGGGCGTATGGAGAGGAGTGGAGGCTGATGACAGTGACGTCGTAGCCCTGGGGACGGGAGAGAACTGGACATCATCGATGTAGATGTCGAGGCGGCGGCGGGAGTTGGAGGGTCGGGGCAGAAAAATAAGGTCGGCTGTAATCTTGGATAACATTGGTATGTTAAGGTACGGTCTTGCAGTGTCACAACCTGCCCGTAAGTCAACACCTACAGATCCTCGTCCTCAATCGAATCTGGCTCTAATAGTCGGTGACGTCGCTATTAACGTCGTCGCCTTCCACGGAATTAGAGTCAGACCCCCTATCCAGCTAACCGGCACCCACAGGCGCTCAGTTCCATACGGACCCTGCAGAGGCAAACCGGTGGTCGTCCCATGCTCGTAATAGCCTCGCCCGCGCGCCTAGTGTACGCCTGTCCATAGGCGACTTCCGGGTTAAATGTGATAGGGGCAGCTTCCTGCGAAGATAGAGGCTGCTCGTTACTTATTGTGATGGACGTGAGGGATTCGGTAGACACGGAACGTTTGAGAACGTTAATTTCCACGTGAAGAGCAGCAGAGTGCCGTCTTGCGCGATGTGCAGTAGTGCGATGCCCGCCAAAAGGGGGGGAAGAAAAAATCCACAATCACAACCGTGGCGAGCCATGGTGTAATCGCTTGAAAAACTTCCGCTGTAAGCGCGATAGTTACAGAAAGCGACGGCGACGAAGACAAGTGCTCCAGAAGAACGGACTTAGGTACGACAGCAGGACCTTTTGGCTCTGGAACCCTCCATGCTGGACGGAGAACCGCCAGGGTTGAGTGCGGCAGGGTGCACTGGGCGTTGCGGTACTTGGTCGAGGGTGAGAGCCTTCCTGCCGCGAGAGAAATCGCCACTTGAGAAGGCTATATCCTTAGCCGATGCAACTAGAGCCCCGTAGACGTAAGTGCGCGATCCGCAAGACGCGCGAAGACACGAGTGCCCGGCGCCCGCGCCTAATGCGGCGCATGCGCCGAGCGTGGCAGAACGAAGGTTGGAGAAGGGCAGTTTGGGAGGGAAGGGGAAAGGGTTTAAGGGGGACCGATAGTGAAGTAAAGATCAAGTTTCAAAGAAGTGAACTGGAGCCTCGCATCCAAAATGGATCCGATTCAGCATTCAGGCAACTAGGATGGCGTGTTCCCTGGTTCCTGATCGATCATTCAATCCGCATATCCCAATCATTTCTACATCCGTGCGACAGAAACACGACTAAACAACCGTCAATGCTGCCTAGGACTCCTACCGCACCTCGCCCATATCCCCGACAGCTTTGACGCACCAACTCTAAGCTACTCCAGTACACTAGAAACCGAGACTGATCTCTTGGCTGATGACCCTGTTGCCGTATGGCAAGGTCTATGCTCCGAAATATCTCGCCTGTAAGACGACACTTGCAAGTGGTATCCTGCTTGATCCCTCGCCACTGCTCTTCAGGACATCGATACCAAAATACACTCCAAACTGTCTATGCTTATTAGTTTTTCTGAGGCAGTCTCTCTGCCTGCCCAATCAGAAGCGGCAGGTGGTTTCAAACGCCGCCGTACTCAAAATGCCCTGTTCCGCCTCAAACTGATGGCTGGATTACAGTCGTTGCTTTCAATTCCCAGTCTTCCACCCTACGCTACGTACTACACTATCCGACATCAACCATATGGTCTCTTTGAACACATTTCCGCCTTTCACTGCCGACATGGATCCTGATGCGTGTACATCCTACCGCGAATCAAGGTTCAGGACCATCTTAGTCACCCTCAACTTCCCTTCCTCCTTTCCACCCTCTTCCCTGCTCTCACCTTTATTCCTTGTCCATCCTGAGCCGCGCTTACGCTTACACTTCGCTTCATTGTGCTGCGCTATTTCCGCTCCCTCGCCGGAGCGCAGGACTCGAGCCCTTCTAGAATTTCTTCCCATCCGCAATTGTTTTCCCGACGCAATTGCCCCTGCGCTCATGGCCGCCGCCGCCGTGAAAGTTTCCCAGCCTTATTGACCGCATCGGAATGGCTTCCTGTCGCCTCTATGATGACCGCTTCGAGCAGTCTATCTCCTTGTCTGCCTCCGCCCTACCTTCGCCGATTCCATACCCTCCCGCCCTCTCCCTCCTTTGCACGTCCCTTCGCAGATGCCGCCGTTTCTTTTCCCAGGGTAGTCCTTCCCGGGCCACCGCAGCCCTTCTCCCAGTTGATCCCCCATTTAGCTACAGCGAAGCTACCTTTCAATCATGGGCTTCTCTTCATCCCCCGCCCCCTGTTCCATTTATTCCCATGCACCATCACGGTTTGCCTTCTGCCCTCAAGTTCTCGTTCCCAGATGTCCGCCGTGCCATTCACAGCCTGAATCCTTCAACCGCTCCCGGGGCCGATGATTTTTCCCCAGTGGTCCTGCGAATGCTGCTTCGCCCGGCAAGTGGGGTCACACTCAGGAGGGACTGCCATCATGCACTGAAAAAGATCCTCAACTTCTGTTTGAACAGCGAGCTATCGGCCCCGTGCCGCCCGTATTTCTGCGGAGCCCGTCCTACTGCACTGGATAGGTCTAACGGCGAAAGCCGTACTATCGCTGTTGGGCTTTTCTTCCGACGCCTTATTTCTAGGATCGCGGCACTAATAATACGATCATCTAGTTATAGAGACATGTTATGTTGCATGTTGCTTCGACAGCCGCATACCTGTTCAAAGGACTAATAACGACTTTTTAATTGCAGTTCCATAGCACCATCACTGCCTGTTCTATATTCTATTCCTCGTCATTACTTTGTTGCACAACTTCCTCGATCCTAAACTATCGCAATGGACATAGCCCCGTCTCTCCCTATTGCGATATTGTCTATGATGGGCTGATAACTGTGAACAATACTCGCCAATAAAGCACAGGGTCTCATCCAATTACTCTCCACTATCACAAAATTGGGTTTCTCTTCCTCTCAAATTTCTGAGACTTTATTTTCTCAGGGGGGGAATTTTGAAGTTATTTTAATGCATGGAAGATGTGATCGGTTATATCTGTTACGGATAAATCAGCAAGGGAAGAGATCCTCAGAACCAATTTCCCCAAGAAGGAGATGTTGCAAGCGACAGAAGTGCTACCGTGGTATAGTTGAACGAACGAAAAGGAGTGGATAGGGAAGACAGTTGAATGGGCTACAAGCAAGTATGGAAGTGGCAGGGTCTACCACCTATGCTTGGTGACTAGGGTAAAATAAATTTTTCTTGGGTCTGAAGTTGACTCTCAACTTCCTAACTATTTGGGACTGGGCTTGAAGTTGTCTGCCAACTTGCTTTACCTCTCCATGAGGAAGCAGTTTACACAGCTTATATAGACTTTTGGCTACCCCTATAGTCCGAACAAAACTACAGAAGGTACCAGGAAATGCACAGAAACAATTAGTGGGGATGACATACTCTAAACAAAAGATACTTAAGAAACTAACAGTCAATGAGGTCCTCTTATTTCCCATTCTCTAAATCAGATCCAAACAACTCCTCTAAAATATCCATGCTGTCCAAGCAGTCCCCACAAATATCTGCGAATGGCTCACAGCTCTCTATTCACTCCTGGGAGATATCTAAACTACTACAGATATCTCCATCCAGTTCCAGCGTCGGCACCACTTGATCCATATTCCCCAGTCCAGGCCCCACCAGTACAACACTTTCCATGCCCCCATTTCCCTCATCCAACTCGTCCTCGTCTCCTCATCCTCCTCTTCATCTTCCTCTTCCTCCTCATCCTCCTCTTCATCTTCCTCTTCCTCCTCATCCTCCTCTTCATCTTCCTTTCCTCCTCATCCTCCTCTTCATCTTCCTCTTCCTCCTCATCCTCCGTCCTCCTCGTTATTAACCTCATAGACCAATCCAGGGGCTACCCACTCCTCAATGGTCTCCGCAGCTCCCTCCTCGATGTCCCACTCCCGCCCCTTACCTACCTACTCCGCCTCATCCTCGATAAAAAGGCGACGCACGAACGCGATGACCTTTTTCTTGGTTTGCCGGCGCAGGTAGTCCTCGCGGTCAGTAGGTCCGATAGGGAGTAGGGGAATAGAGTTTAGGGGGCAGGGATGGCGATTTTTGGAAATGATTCTCGAGGGGCGTAGATTGGTCATTTTGGTAGGTTTGGGGGAATGGGAGGTAATGGAGGGTTTTTCGGGTGTGTGCTGGGGAGAAGTGTGAGGAGCAAAATGATTGGGGGGTGTTTAAAACTTGGAATAAATGGGTTTAAATAGGCTCCCGGGCAGGTTCTATAGATTAGAAATAGGTAAAATAAATCTGCAAGGGAGTTTTGTAGCAGTGCATTTGCGCCTTTTTCTCAAAAAAGTGAATTTGGAGGAGGAGGTAAGCAAAAAGGGAAAAAGAACTTGATTCGGGAACAATTCAGGGGGTAGATACAGTATAAAAATATCTAGATAAAACGGAAGTAAATTTGGAGAGGACCGCGGTAATGATAAGCGAGGTTCAGGGAGGACGAGAAAGGACCGGAACTACAAACAAATTTGGACAAGGAGAGGTAGTACAGTAAACTATAGGCCTGTAGATGACAGCGACAAAAAAAATCTGCGCCTAACACCCCCCCGCACTTAGGTCGAACGTCCCGTCTCGTTCTCAATGCTCTTGTTGTTCTTGTGGGAGTTCTATCCATTCATCAGGGAGAGTATAGGGTTCACTGTAAGGATATGGTAGTAGCTCATTTCCAATATGATGAGAGAGTGTGTATCGTGCGATGAGCGGCTCATCACCTTGGTCAAGAGTTTCGTAGATTCGGCGTATGGTTTCATAGTGTTCTCTAATGAGCTCCTCCGCTTCACTTCTCCAAACCTTCCAAATGTGAGGTAATAAACGTAGTATGCAAACTTTTCTGGCAACGGGTCCAGAAATGGTTATCTGAAGGAGAAAAAAATCGCAACATAAGGACTGAGTCCTCACGAGTAAGGTGCGCCCCGTGAATGGTCTGGAAGCACATGCAAATACTAATGGCAAAAAAGGAAATTTCTTCTGCTTCTCGAGGTCCTGTCATTTCGCGAAGCCAACGTCTAATTGGTAGCTGTCCAATAATTAAGGATGCATAGTTTCCCCCTGGGAGACTAGGAGGTGTTTGAGGTGATCTTCTTGGCGATCTTCCTCGCTGCTCCCGACGCCTTGCCCTCTTCGATGATCCGCCCCGATCACTTGATGGTCCAGCTCGTATCATCATCACGGTCTCGGAAGGATCTTGGTCTTCGGCTGAGGTTGTGTTTCTGAGCACAGCAACGTAAGGTTCCCATAGAGGATACGGGACCAGTCGATATTCCATATCAGGGGGCAAGCTGTAACCTCTCAGTCGCACATCTTGGTTGTTCTTAAGAGATACGTAGACCGGACGGATAATGTTCAGATATGTTTGCGACAAGTCCTCGATAGCTACCATCCCATACCTTCCTATAGAGTAATGATATATGACTTCCACAAACTCTGGACCTGCTTCCGTGAACCTTCCGTTTTGGAATGAGAATAGAACTCTGATTAAAAGTCGGAAATCTTCTTGAGGTAGCAATGGTCCATTCAACGTACGAAAACATAGGCATATATTATGTAGAAATGGATGATTACGTGGAGTTGGTAGTAGTCACGCGTAATCGAGATGATCCATTCCAGGCCCTTTTTCCTCCCTCCCATAGGAATCATTCTATAGTTAAAGATGAGTATGCCCCGTGGTTGCGCATAGTCCTGTGTGAGAAGGAATTCTTCAGGCCTCTGATGGTAAGGGACTAGACGACGTGCATGGATGGCCCTCCTTGATCTCTTCCCTGAGCTTGAACAGAGCTTATAGTGCGGATGTCTTTCCTCCGTGACGATGCAAGGGTTCGAGTACTTTGTTTGGAATGCCGGCCACTTCACAGCCTGTTGCATTGCTTTTCCGTGTGCTACAAGGACTTTAGAGCCGACTGAAAAAGTTTGGACTGGAGGCTCTGCATCCTTTTTTCTTTTCTGTGTTAGCGCGCGTGTGATCTCCAGCCTTCGGCGGCCAGTAGTTCGACTTCTCTACTTTCTTTATCGATAATATTTGTTTCCATGTCTCTCTTTAACATTCTAGGAGCCCGTACATTAGCTCGAACGGTGACCGTCTACTTCTTCCTCTTCTTCGACGATAGCCGCCTAACAATTTTGTTAAGGCATCTTCCCACTGGATTTCATTCTCCGACATAGTTTTCGATATTGCTCGTTTGATGGTTCCAACCATCCTCTCCGCTTTACCGTTTGACATAGGAGCGTATGCGAGAACTGTCTTCAGCTGAATCCCTTTCTCTTCCAAGAAAAAAAGCAGAGAAGTTGACCCAAAGACCGTTCTGATGCATCTTTTCTCCACTACAAATGGCCTCTTGAAATCTGGATACATGAGAACTGGGGGGACACATAGCTTATCTTTAAGCTCCTCAAATGCAGTTTTGCATTTCCTTGTTCCAGTAAAATTTTCCGTTTTTTGTAGTGCTGCATGTAACGGTGCTGCAGTCTTGGCGAAATCTTTGATAAATCTTCTGTAATATGAGGTCAGTCCTAAGAGGCTCCGAACCTCCGTTTTTGAGGCGGGCCTTGGTGCCAACTTATTTTTTTTCTTCTCTGGGTCCACCCTAATTCCCTCTTGATCGACAATATGGCCGAGTAATTGGATAGAAGTTTTCGCGAAGAAGCATTTGCTCAACTTAATTTCAGGCTGTATGCGGATATCCTCTCCACTACTGTCTTGACATGCGATATGTGCTGATCCAATGTTTTTGAGAATATTACACATCATCGATATAAACTCTTGTAAATGGAAGTCCTTTCAAATCTCGTTCATCATTCTTTGGAGTAGCTGGGCATTCATGAGACCAAAAGGCATCACTTCGAACATGAATGTACCGCTTTGCTGATAAAAGTTGTTATTTCCTTACATTTTTCATCCAATGGAATCTACCAATAACCAGTGTAAAGATCATTGAGGTGAAGTATCTCCCGTCCTTCAGTCTCGAGGATTTCTTCCATGTTTGGAATCGGAAATCGACCGGGTATCATTCTCTGGTTCAGCTGTCGGTAATCGACGCAAAAGCGAAGTTTTCCATCCTTTTTGGTGCTACCACAACTGGAAATGACATGGGACGAAACTTGCCGAATAATATCATTTTCCAGCATACTTGTAACATTCTCTTATATAAATTGGTCATATTTGGCGGTTGACGTCTAGGCCTGTGGTAAATTGGTTGAGTATCGTTAAGTTCAAATGAGTGAGTGACCGGTACGCTTGCTTGTCTTAGATCGGAAGCGCTCCATGCAATTACTTCGGAAGATGTTAAAATGTCGGATATTTTCATTGAGGCGGGGGCTGGAAGGTGCTGTAACTTTTCTTGAATTTCTGCCATTTGGCGCTGGTCTTCTTGAGCCCTCCCTCCAAATTTTGAAGGACCTCTTCCGGCGTGCTCACATCTTCAGATATGGAATCGATATATTCTGTTTTCCTTGCAATTGTAATCTTCTTTCATGCTCCGAATTCCGTCCTTTGATTCGATATTATCGCAAAAAGAAACACATTCAGGTGTCAACCTACCCTAGAATTCCAGTCTTCATCTGTTTCAAACCCAGAATCATAATCATCCCATGCCATGTTCATTCCCCCGAGCGTACCCTTTCCACTTCCGAAAGTGTTAGTTGGTTCGAATCTTCGCTGTCATAGCTAGAAGTGAAATCTTCACTGTCCGTTTCTCAAATCTACCGGATGTGTGCTTTTGTCGAAATCCAGGGGCATCTTCACGGTTCTGCCGTCAACATTAACTGAAACGATTTGGTTGCCCAAGTCAATGCAGGTCCCTAGTCTTTCCATGGTAGGGCAGCCAATGATTGCATCGAAAGGGAGATCAGGCATGACAAGAAAGTCTACATCAACTTTAGAGTCCCCAAAGAACACGGAAACCTTGTCAACAGTGCCCATGCATTTTGATACGGTTCCATCCGCCACAGTTATTCTTCGAGTAGTTGGAATAATTTCAAGACCTAGATCTGTCACCAAAGTTTCTGAAATAAGGTTTGGAACAGCGCCCGAATCGAAAAGAGCTTGGGTTTTATTCCCAATACTTTGACTGGTACTAGTTTAAGACGTCTTGGTGCTGTCGAGGCCGATTGAAGAAACAGTTTCTTACCCTTAGCGGACTTATTAGACCTGATAATTTTTTTGAGTTCTTTTCTGCGTCCTCTGCGTCGCCCCTCAAAAGTTGACCAAACGTTATCCAGTTGGGGCATGCAAGCTCAGCCACCAAATTGTACTTCTTCACATATTCTAGTACGTCCTTCGGGATATCTTAAATTTCTTACTCTTTTTCGTCTTCTTGGCCGGAGTGACTCCCCTCCTGGAACAACTTGATCAGACCTCTTGGTTCGAGGAGGTACAGGTGCTGGGATATGCTCCAGCATTCCATAATCTAGCCTAGGTTTTTCGATAAAATGTTCCCTTCCCCATCCCTTTTTGTCACATTGACTTGACTGATTTCTTCAGCGATGGATACGTTACCGGCATCCGTCAACTTTGATCCTTCTGTTTTGTAAGATTTTCATCTCTGGTCCTGACTCACTCCTCGTCCGATAAATTTGCTCTTCTGTTGTCTTTAGACCAGCAGTTACTTTCATGATGCCCATAACGACCGCACTTTCCACAACGAGTGTTTCTATGTGGATTATCAGGACACCTATTTGCAAAGTGTCCAGGCTTGTGACAGTAGGAACAGACTTCTGCGGCCTTGGGGCCCCAGACTGGTTCTTCTTAATGGTAAGAGTAAGGCTTTCCAACTGCGAGGTTATCATGTCAAGTCGATTATCGAACCGGGTTTCCAACCTTTCTTCCAAGTTTTTGACATCGTTCCTGACTGATTCCAATGCTGCTGCGCTAGTAGCCGGCCTTTGATAATTCTTTTCAGGATGTACGATCGGCATAGATGTACGGGTTTCCCTCGGTATTTCACTTAGTGACTGAAACGTCTCCGAATTTTTGACAAATTCTACTATGGTACCCTTCAGTTCATTAAAAGTGTGAGGGCCCTTGATGAGGAGGAAATCGGAGAGCCGCTTATCCCCATCGCCGCCTTACGCAGCATTCCGTACTTGGCTTGGGCGTTGAACCCAGCCTTTTCATAGAGATCACACAAGTATACCAATGAGCTTAACAAATCGTCGAAGTTGAGCCGGGCCTCTATGGCGGTACGAATCATCTCATCTGGTTCTACCTCCTTAGCATATTCTCTTCACAAGCCACTCACATACCTCACCGAAGTTACGCCCATTCCCGTTAAGGACCACCCGTCATAAACTTGCTTTATTTGCTTTGCGTCACCATGAAGATAGGCGAAGATACTTGCGGCCTTCTCTTCATCGCTCTTCTCTCAAACATTAATATGTGTAAAGAAACTCTCAACGTCTTCATTCTTGCCCCTGTGAACGTTATACGAGCAGCGTTGAGATCCATGATTAAAAAAAAACTGAAGTTCCTACTGCTCAACTCGAATACCTCGGGTGCAACCCCCTCCACAAGAGTACCAAATGATAGGGGTAAATCGCGGGGAAGAGATCCTCAGAACCAATTCCCCAAGAAGGAGGTGTTGCAAGCGACAAAAGTGCTACCGTGGTATAGTTGAACGAACGAAAAGGAGTGGATAGGGAAGACAGTTGAATGGGCTACAAGCAAGTATGGAAGGGGCAGGGTCTACCACCTATGCTTAGTGACTAGGGTAAAAAAATTTTTGGGTCTGAAGTTGACTCTCAACTTCCTAACTATTTGGGACTGGCTTGAAGTTGTCTGCCAACTTGCTTGACCTCTCCATGAGGAAGCAGTTTACTCAGCTTATATAGACTTTTGGCTACCCCTAAAGTCCGAACAAAACTACAGAAGGTACCAGGAAATGCACAAAACAATTTGTGTGGATGACATACTCTAAAAAAAGATACTTAAGAAACTAACAATCAATGAGGTCCTCTTATTTCCCATTCTCTAAATCAGATCCAAACAACTCCTCTAAAATATCCATGCTGTCCAAGCAGTCCCCACAAATATCTGCGAATGGCTCACAGCTCTCTATTCCTCCTGGGAGATATCTAAACTACTAAAGATATCTCCATCCGGTTCCAGCGTCGGCACCACTTGATCCATACTCTCCAGTCCAGGCCCCACCAGTACAACACTTTCCATGCCCCCATTTCCCTCATCCAACTCGTCCTCGTCCTCGTCATCCTCCTCTTCCTCCTCTTCCTCCTCATCCTCTCATCTCTCTCCTCTCATCCTCCTCTTCATCTTCTCCCTCCTCATCCTCCCTCCTCCCTCGTTATCCTCATAGACCAATCCAGGGCTACCCACTCCTCAAAGGTCTCAGCTCCCTCCTCGATGTCCCACTCCCGCCCCTTACCTACCTACTCCGCCTATCCGATAAAAAGGCGACGCACGAATTCGATGACCTTTTTCTGGTTTGCCGGCGCAGGTAGTCCTCGCGGTCAGTAGGTCCGAAAGGGAGTAGGGGAATAGAGTTTAGGGGCGGGATGGCGATTTTTGGAAATGATTTCGAGGGGCGTAGATTGGTCATTTTGGTAGGTTTGGGGAATGGGAGGTAATGGAGGGTTTTTCGGGTGTGTGCTGGGGAGAAGTGTGAGGAGCAAAATGATTGGGGGTGTTAAAACTTGGAATAAAGGGTTTAAATAGGCTCCGGGGCAGGTTCTATAGATTAGAAATAGGTATAAATCTGCAAGGGAGTTTTGTAGCAGTGCATTTGCGCCCTTTTTCTCAAAAAAAGTGAATTTGGAGGAGGAGGTAAGCAAAAGGGAAAAAGAACTTGATTCGGGAACGATTCAGGGGGTAGATACAGTATAAAAATATCTAGATAAAACGGAAGTAAATTTGGAGAGGACCGCGGTAATGATAAGCGAGGTTCAGGGAGGACGAAGAAGGACCGGAACTACAAGCAAATTTGGACAAGGAGAGGTAGTACAGTAAACTATAGGCCTGTAGATGACAGCGACAAAAAAATCTGCGCCTAACAATATCCACGCGGCGAATGCGTTATGTGGGATAAGTCGTCGCTGATGAGTAACACTACAGTACATGACCTTCTTTACAGAGCCGTCTCAATGCCGCCGGCGAGCAGGCATGCCGCGTTGGACATGACGGCCGCAGCAGGTTCCTTTCTCAGGGTCACGGAAGATATAAAATTGAAGTTTTTTTGAACCCATTTCTTTTTCGAACGTGCGTTTTCAACTCATCATGTGGGCGGACTGCACTTTATAATCATGATTAACGTTTCGGGCCATAGGAAGATTTTGCTTTGGTCCGTTTTAGAGGAGCATGGAGTAGAAATAATTCAATGGTATTTAATATTAATGCCGCATCTAATCCAATTATATGTTTTATGGGGAAAGAGGAGGTGAAATTCTTGAGCGATTTCCACTTCCGTTCTGCTTCGGGTATCGTGATTGTGCGAATAATTACTGTTTATACCGCACGCATATATTCTCTCACTACGAATGTACTTATCATAATCAGGGTTATTGCGCATTAAAAACACACAAGAAGTTAATTAACTATGACTTTTCGTCAGAGATTTTAGACAAGGCTACAATTTTTTTCATGAATAAATGTACTAAGTGTAATAAATTACGGAATTCTTCATTTGAATCTAAAGAATAACTGCAGAAGTGTGTCTAGTTTCGGTATTGAAGAATTTTGAGCAAAATTTGTGCGTGAATAGAGGGAAGCAATCAAAATACAGTTGCAGTCTGGCGATGCAGAATCCTGCCTCAGAATAAAGTTGTGCGTGGATACAACGTTTGTTCATTGATGCTTGTTGCGTCTAAACGTGATGCATAGTGGCAACCAGTAAGGAATTCTGTTAAGATCGCTCAAGAGTGATCCATTGCAGTAATAGATGCCTTCCAGCATTGCATCTGAAACAAGATTGACTTCAGCCGTATAATTGACGGGGAAGTCAATATTCTAATACGGGAATAGTGTAATAGAATATCTTACCAATTCTACCTAAAGCACCACTTTTTTCATCTAAGAGACCATGACACCCCGTTCTTGTTTCACTGCAGGAGACCTATATCTACCAAATAACCCAAATTTAAATCGCTTCTACTGCTTTACATGTCATATCAACCGCACATTGAAAATATAGCTATACGAGTCCTTCGCTCACGTAAGGACAAGCACCGCAGAAAAAAGAAAGATTGTGAGTTTCAGTTTTTCAGGATCGAAATTTCAAGCATAGTCAGATTTTACCGGCACCTCTTTGTCCAATACCATTTAAAGAAAGTCGAAAGAACTCATTGGTTACAATTGGAATAGGAACTATAAAGAAGTCAAAATCCCAAACTATATTTTGAACCGACTTTGTAATACGTGCGAACTTTACTTGCTTCCGCATGAAATAGGAGCTGATCCTACTTTATATTGCCTTCTAAACATCAGTATTTTGCTAGCTAAACAACTGTTTAGTAAAACAATAGAAAGAGAGATACTATGGAATACAAAACGTGGCAGACGCCAAATTACTATTTATCTGAAAAAATTACCTTGACCTATCGAAATTTATTCGAGCCCTTACCTCTCAGTGCTGTTATCTAGTCTACGGAAAAAGGTACTTCTCCCTTCTTTACCTCCTCAACCTCCAATTTATCTCCTTTTTTCTCTTCTTCTACATTCTTTCTTCTTCTTCTCCTTTTGCCTTTCTCCTCTACCTCCTTTGCCTGACTGAAGCAATGACGGCGGACCCACTCCTGAAGGCCTACCCGGTTCATCCTTCTACAACAGTCCTCTATTGAGCTGTGCCATTGGCCATCACAGCCAAGCCGTTGGTGTGAGGCCGGACTTTGGATTGAGGGTGGCTAGGGATGATCGCAGGCTTGTCTTGTTGAATAAAATATAGGTGACGTGATGGTGTGGTTAATACTAGTGGTACTGCTTCAACGACGTTGATATCGAAATTTAAATGCGGTAATGTCCTCGAAACGTTTCACGGTCATTGTTTAATGAAGGGTTCGAGTTAGGGCTTGCAAATTTAAATTTTCATGTACTCAAGTCAATAATAAAAATCTAGTTGATAAAATATCGGAACTGAATTTAGAGGACATAGGGTATCACGGAGATTTAGTCTTGAAAAATAACCAAATCTTCAGGCTTAAAAAAGAAATTATACTTGTCCAGTGAATTTGGATCCATAAGGGAAAAGAACCAAAGGATTTCTGTATAGGCGTTGAAAGAAAAGGTAAGGCAACAGGTTGGAACATGAGAATTCAGTAATAGACCTCAATATGAAAGGAACAGGAATTTGGAGAAAAGACCGGTTTCTTAATGACACTTATTTGATGAGGATCCGTTCGGGCCTCGCTTGTCGGTGAAAGCTGAGAGTGATCTTCCAATTTGATTCATGACTTGGATCTCCTCGTGGGCTGCGAGTACTGCGAAGAATGACGGAGTCTATGCATTTGAATGTCACTTCTAGTTTTGAAATTCCGCCGACATTGCAGGCGGAGAACTCTAATTAAATTAGTGGTACATTAGAGTATTGGATTTCTGCCCGCTGGGTGCTCCAATACATCATCTCTACCAACTTCAGTGTTACTGATGTTTTTCCTGCTTTCAACCCTGTCGCTGCTGGTAGTTCTTTCACCGACCTACCAAAACCCTGTTTGTGGTAGAATTACCTGAGCCAACAGTACCTGAGCAAAGTGGTAGACAATTTATGTTGAATCTGAGCTCGGTGGCCGGCTTACAGTTTATATACGACATGTCACTAACTGCACCATTTTTGATATTTCCTCGCAAAACGTACGTGGCGTCCGAAAAATAGGGACTAACAAATTGGAATTTTCCTAATGTGCCTAAAAAATGAGCCTTATGAGCATAAGTTTAAAACATGAAATATACTCCACTGCTCTAAAATATTTATAAACCCCCAGACGATTATAAGAAATTAGGAAGCTACGGCATTTAATAAAAATACTTTGCGCCTTTCATTATTGATTTTTATTTCCGCGACACAATTTGTTGATTTTGAATCCATGAAGACGCTAATAGTTTTTTAAGCAATAACGCAAGCCGTACCGATTCAAAACAAAAGTTTCATTTATGTCATTGAATTGGCTGTTGAGTTTCAATCCCACCTATATAAATTATTGTCTGACATAGCCTTGTTAATGTGCTCAGAGATTTCCATAAATAAGCACTAATGAGATATCAATCTCATTGAATGAAGAAACTCGCGAAAGTTTATCCAATGTGGGTTTCATAGCTTTTTTCTACATCTAAAGGTATTAATTTTTGGTGCAGGGGGCATCTTTATGGGAAGGGAAAAAGCTGCGTCAAGTGTAGAAAGGCCCATTTACCTTCATGAAAAATCCTAATGGCGTAATATTCTCTCCTAAAGGTGCTCCAGTTAATAGGGAGAAATTTCTTACCTTATTTGAAAGCCATTGCGGGTGGTTCCTTCACTACTATCTGTGAAAGAAAACCATTGGCGCTCGGACGAAAAGATGCACAACACTTTCTTTAAGATAATGGATTCCACTATGTGACAAATAAGATAAGATGGCTAGATTTTTTGAAAATCTTGAAACAGGTGCGTTTCAGGAAAATTACAAACTTTAATCTACATCAGCAACGATACCGATGAACGACTCAGGCTGAGATAGTTTTTATGGTACTTTGCATCGAGAGAGGGCTTTTTAGCGTTTGATTTACTCAAAGGCTGAGTCCGTAGTAGTATAACCGGACGGATTCCTTCTCAATTTACCCGCGACAGATTACCATCCTCCATGTGCCTGTGTAGTTGATCTCCGACCATTCTCTGCTCTATCTCGTGCCTCTAAACTCTTAATTAGTTTCCGTTATGTTCTGTCTGCAATGAGTTTTCAGCGGTAATTAATTTTATGGGGGAGAAAACGCCGCCAAAACATGGCACTGGATGAGCTGACTGAGCTAACGTGCTGCAATTATTGAGCTGGAACTCTAAAATCAATTATTTTCCAACATTTCCTTTTAACGGCGTTGCAAAAATGTAAAGTATGAAAATGCTAGAAAATATAGTAATCGCGCTTGGGGCCTTAGAAGGATCTAATACTCCCATTTTACAACCGTGTAAAGTCGCAATATACGTTTTAAGCACCATTGTCGCAACCAGCGACTCCCAAACATGTTATTGGGTCTTTATATACTACTTTTACAAAGTTTACCCTAACATCCTTACCAAAGCATTCCGTGGTACTGTCTGAGCCCGTCACATGATATCTATCCTTTTTTGGGCTCACCCTAGAACTGAAGCCGACAGAAGGATGTCTTGCGGCGATGCGGAGATCTTGAGCAAGCAAGATGACCAATTCATCTTGACTGTCGTTTGTTGGGTGTAGTGCAATGCACAGAGGCATACTAAGAGAGGCCACGCCTTCCAATTGCGTACGCCATTGACTACTCGTTGTTTCAGGCCGCTTAATCATCAATCTCTTTGCAGGCAAATACCTCTAGGGCTATGAGAACTCAAGTGGTAGGGGCTTTGACAATCAAGGGGAATAAAAATGGAAAAAGAGTGGATACGCCTTCTGCGTAACATACCGCGACGGCCAGAAGCCATATATATACGTCGTCGGCGCAACAGTAAAATGGGATACTTTTCCTCCAATCAGGGACACTAGTGATATATTTACTCCCTATAGGAACAATAAACACCATGAAAGGTACAAGCATAGTGAAACAAACAGGCTATAAATCCAAGCTGACCGTCAAGGGCCAAAAAGAATAAATGACTCCATAGATGCAATCACGTGAGCTTTAAATAAAACGGAAATGACGTTGCAGGAACAATAAGTGGAACCAAAACCGAACAAAAATGAAGAAGACGATACCTCCAGTACCTTTACTAAAGAAGTGGATCTCACTACAAACAATGAATAGAAACTATTTAGAAGTTAGGTAGTTAGCTGAGCTCAGTAGTTATGACACTTGTCACTTTAATAGCTTGTTGGCTAGTCGTAAATATGAGGGTCATTTTGTGGTCCACACTCAAGCCCAATAGAAGAAATTATAGTAAGGGTCACCGTAAAGTGCTTAAACAAAATTGGGCACTTGCTACCGCACTGACGACGCTCGAAAAACGAGTATTAAAGTATGTTCTTAGAAACTTTGTATCAAATGAAGTGCAATTGAACTACGCTCGGAATACCATATGCAGCGGATATGGTAGTCGCCGTTGACATGGACGGATTCCGGCCACCTTATGAAAAGCTGTACTCGCTACATGAGACAATGATAGAGCACAACTCCAAGATATTCACTGCTTAACTTCGTAACTTTTACTTCAGTAGAAATTATACTTGCATATCTTATAAAACTACATCAAACACCCCGAAAAACTCGTAAGCACGCATAAAGCGGGTTACAAAACCAACTGTGCCGATCGAAACTTTGCTGGCCAATGTAGTTGAACACATTGCATATGCCCTCAGAATTCATCACTGCTCATGAGATAGAAATCTGAGCTGATAACCAGGCGCAAATGCCAAATAAACTCTTTACCTAAATTATATAAAGAGTATGATGATAAATTACTGGTGATTACTTCCAAATATTATCAGGAAAATTAAAAGAAAGTCTCCGAATCATCAAAAGTGAACATAAAAATGAAAACAAAGTCAAGTACATAATAATGACACAACAATATTTGCTAGGAGCTTGACTACCCCGTGAAAATCTTCCTCAGTAGATATAACAACACAGCAGATCTTCGGTCCGTTCGAGGGTTTTCCGATTCAAAAAAAGGGGCCTGAAAAGAATATTTGGACCATACAGTGGAGTTCCCTGTGCTGGTTACTGCCTTCAACCCTGACGAAAGTTGCCACTGAAACTTTATTTTGATCCCTGCAGTTTCATTTAGGGACGACATGCTTATGTGCGGCCTTCTCCGTGTGGATTCCATTCGTACTTCACTACATGGGATTTGCCATACAATTACATTTGGAGACAGGATAAGTAAAGGATGCTGAGCGGAAGGCTTTTGGAAGGGTGGTACGAATCTTTGAAAAGTATTTTCACTTCATTTTTTGAGGACAGTGGTTTTGTTGGTGGTAATGTCTTAGAGAGTACCGTCAGCGCACCTTGGCGAGGTTGGATTCACCAGTTGCGTGCTGAGACGATACCAGCTACACTTTATTGTAACGAGTGACTCATTTTGACACGTAAGTCACAAGTGGTAATTCAATGGCGGTAATATCGAATTGACGGGAAGAATATTGATACGTACAGGTAACGAGTGAAATAATGAAAATGGAAGAGGTATTGTACCTTTCCAGCGGCAATTTTATGATAGCATTGCTTGGTTTGTAAAGACCCATACGAATTTACTATTCCTCCTCTGAGAATCGCGAACGAGAATGCGATTGAGATATGGACAGATTCGCGAAGGAGTATACTCGGGTTGAATATTTTATGGGGAATCGTGACAAAGATTTTGAGCTTTGTACAATGCGCAGTATTGGACTGTTAGAAGGTTGAGAAGATCCCTAAATAGTCATGATCAAGGTGAAGGCACCAGAAGATATGACAAAAAATATGCTACTTGGACAACTAGAGCGAAGAAAGTGCGTACAATTATTTTGAATGCAAACGGAGATAATCCGTTGATTTTAGTGCAGTTTTCTAACCGACCAGGCTAAATTCCATGCAAAAATAAGGAAGATTAGACAGGTAAGACTGAGGCTAGCCATATATCGTGTCCCAGTACGCTAATGAACTTGAAAGCAAGTTGGGAATGCCTTTACGGGGGAACATGTATCCCAGCTGGAAAGTCAAATGCACAGGCTAGCGTCTATGGGAATGCCTATCCGAGAGCCAATGTCAGTAGCGATTTTTTTATTCACGAAGCAACCTAAACTAGTACTGTTTGAGTATGACATCGAATAAGACTCTGGATCCCGAGAAAGCTGCGAGTTTAAACATGAGGACTAGAGCCATTGAACATGAAAGTCGATTGAAGAGTAATGCGGATAGAAGTACAGCGAATAACGATGTACTGGTGTGCAGTGCGCGACATGATGACGATAGGCCAACAAATAAATAGTTCCTACCATAGAAATGAAACCGATAAGGGCACTATAGGCAGATTGATGGCTTGAGAAAGACGGTAAGCGAAGCAGGCCATAACATTACGGTGAACGTGAACGTGCTTTTGGGAAGCACAATTCGTTGCAAATGGCGTCAAAACTAAGAAACGCAAAATGATGCTCCATATATCGATATAATGATTGACAACGAAGCATATGAGCATATCATTTGTGACCGTAAGTATTTCTGGGATATGTATAATGCGGATCAGATTAATGTCGAAATGGCTGATAGTGCTACTCTATTGTCGGATGAGAAGGAATCCGTCCCTGTAATCCCACACGAAGGTATTGCGCCGCATGTGTGTGACATTTACTAAGTCCATATATGTAAATGAACCTAGTACAGTACGCTCTGTCAGGTGCAAAAAGTATATCTTTATTGATTGAAAGTAACCAGTGCCAGCTGTTGGACAGGGAACGAAGTTAGATCCGTGATGGGTGTAGTTCAATGTGCGGTGCGTATTTTTTCCTCTAGGTACGGAATCCAGTCATATAATGAGAAAACAAACTCTCACACAGAAAGAATCGGAGGGTATTCGCTGTCTCTCTTTCCCTTTGAGCACCCAGTGGTGCATAGACCCTATCCGCATATGACGAGAAGATGTTGGGGGTATAGCGGGGGTGATTTCCTTCGAAGGGAGACCGATATAGTTGCCCTACGGGTTGTAATGCCGGATCGGGATCTACGGAATGGCAGAACCTTGAAATGAATCAAGTCCAAAGAACCGTGGACACCAATGGTGCAATATTGCGCAAAAGAGATGTAGTAATAGTGGGTCAGCATTTCTGATGTTTGGACGCACCAAGCATCAATGCAAAAAATTTGTATCCACGACTAAATTTGTTCTGGGGCACCATGGTTCATCGCCAGACTGCAACCTGATTTGGATTCCTTCCCCTTTCTTCATGCAAAAACTTTACTCAGATGTCTTCAATGCCGTAACTAGCCGCATTTCAGCAGCTTTTCTTAAGATTTAAATGCAACAATCCGTATTTGAATTACAAGCTGTACATTCATCTACGAAATTTGTAGCCTCCTTATCCGAAATGTCCTGACGTAAAGTCATTATTTACAAACTTCTTGTGCCCTCTAATGCACCGTAAACGTTATGCTTACTTAAGTATTCATAGTGAGCATCTATTTATGCTATAAATACAGTATTTCTCCCGTAATCACGAGACAATATTCAGTACCGCGCACCCAAAGCAGCACGGAAGTGGAAACCCACCCAAAAAATTTCACCTCTCCTTTCGCTGTAAAACCTAAGCCTTGGATTAGAAGCCGCATTGATATTCTTAAAGCTATTGGATGATTTCTCCTCTCTGCGCCTGTAAAGCGGGACTAGTGCAAATTCTTTCTTTCCATAGTCCGAAACGCTCTTCAAAATTATAACCTACAGTCCGCCCACATTATGAGTTGAAAACGCGCGTTCGAAAAGGAATGGTTTTAAGAAAACATTACTTTTATCTCTCTGGTGAATCTGAGAGAATAAAGTCCCACGAGCTCCAGCGGAAAAGAATCCCAAATTCGTGATGTTTGGAAGCAATTCGGTGGCACTCTGTGCTTTACGGGCGATAAATGTTCTCCTACAGTTCTCAGCCCATCACGGGCAAGATCACAATGGGTAGAACCAAGTTTAGGTCTACTGTGATCGTTTACAATCGAGGAGGCTGTTCTGTACAGTAAGGGGAAAGGTTTGGGTGTTTTACTCTTGGAAGATATATCCGATATATCCCAGTATTTACAGTAATGATGAGGAATCGAATATAGAACAGGCAGTGATGGGGCTATGGAACAGCGATAAATTATTAGTCCTGTTAACAGGTATGCAGCTGTTAAAGCAGCCTGTAACATGGCATCTCTCTATAACAGGATGACCCCGAGTTTGATTATTAATCGTTCGCTCGCTCGCTAAGGTGCTCCCTTTAGGTTTGTGTAATTTCTAAAACATAAAAAGATCCGTTCCCCAAGCCCTCATGCCCTGAGAATGTTGACATTCATGTGGACTACTTGTTGCACTGTCAATACGGCAGATGCCGCATCGCTCGTCATGACGCTCAAGTTCGATTATCGGCGGCCAATCTGTCCAAAGCTGTCCGCCACCCTGTGGTAGAGCACAGTCCACGGGTTGGACATCGTCGGCGCTCAGACCTTCAAGCCGCGGGATCTCATGGCGGATGGATTTCTTGGACGTTACCTTCGTTAACCCCCTTGCCCGGTCGTATTCCCGAATCAGGAACTCCAACCCCCAAACTTTCCTGAAAGCGGCCCGATCTGCAAAGCGTACAATGTACGAAGGGCTGCTTTCTGCTGAAAGAAGGGAAAGGCTAGTGCCAATCCCGATATCTTGTGGGAGGATGGCACCCGGAGGCAAACGCGTTCGTCGCGGATTTGGCGGCAAATGTGGCCACGAGGGCAATGAAGAGCTTCATCAGAGCCAAAATGGTCCCTATGCATAGACATGCAGCGAAAACTGTACTGTCTAACGCGCATGCCTCCTCACCTGCCTTGACCCGTCGTTGTAGTCACAGGGTCAGCGGAGGAGCAGACGCGTTTCTGCCTTCTCCCTTCCTTCTCTCCAAACTCCGTCTAGATCCCCCCCGCTAGAAGTGTCAGACGACGAAGTAAACTACCCATCATTCCCCCACTTCAAATACCTGATCAAAAAAGATAATTCCAATTTAACAAGGAATATATCGCCTGAAATGCCACTTGGAATAGTAATGAGTAGAGAACCAGTTATGAAAAGCTGGACGATGGGGACAATTCGATGTACCGAAATTGTGGAGATATAAGTCCAAAACCCGTTGACTATTTATACCGGGGTGCAAGGAAGATCAGGTAACCCCAGATAAACAGTAAACAAAAGTTTGCAAACTTTTTGCAGGCTCAGCAATATTTATTCAAGCTATTCCCAAGATATAGAAAATGGCTGACATTACAGAATTATGAGCTATTCACAATTGATTAAGCCTCTGGAATGAAAGATCCAACTGAAGGGAAAGCAATTGTTTTACGGTAAAAACAGGAGAAAATGGGGGCGATATAAAATAGGTACAGTAATACTTCGATGATTCACTGTAAATATAAATTTGTGTCACAATTAAAGATGTTCCTCCACAAACAGAATGACTGTAGGAAACCAAGAAAGAGATTAAAATATTTACTCAGTTATTGCATGAGAGTACCCTCCCGAAGACAAGATTCAAGGCTTGGTGCATACCGATCCATACCAACAGCTTTTCATGCAAGAGGCTCATTGTTCAATTCCTTTGCCACGCGCCACTTCTAATTATGTCGTATTCCTCTAGCAATTCGAGATGTGACAGGGGTTTTTGCTTAAATATATTCCAAAAATCTTGGCCAACCCCCAAGGCCCTGGCCCAACGGTAAAGATCGCGACTGTTGGTGTAGTGCAGCATGAGATGTAAGGTTTGGCTCAGCTCCACCAGAGAGGGCACAGGTACCACTTTGGAGAAGGCCTCAATGATTATGACTGCCTTGAGGAGATCTATCGGTAAGTTTTCGAAGAACTTGCAGTCCAGGAGGTCGAAAGAGCGAGATCTCAAGTGAGTTAGACTGAATGAGACCTCGGACATAAAGAAATGGATTTGTTCGAGCTGAACAGTGCGGCGGGCATATCGAGAAAATCTCGTGAACTGTTTTTTTGGATCCAGTATTCTTCCATTCTTCGATAGCTCGAAATAGTTCGCATAAGTGAGCGACAGTAAATAGAAACCTCCGAAATAGTCTTATGGAGCTGCCGGTACCACGTGCTTCCCGGAAGAGCGTTAAGACCTGGACTTGATGTTAGACCAAGAGGTTCCGATATAAAGAGACCAAAGCATTCGAAAATTTTCATTTTCATGTTTTCGGCGGTCAACGTTTGAATGGTTTTCGGAAAGAGAGATGAATTAATGCGTGTTCAAATTGCAGAGGGTTTGCAACAAATCGTGGAGTCATGGCCTGCAAAATGCTCCCTGTTGTTTATTTATATCGATTTCAACGCACCAAACATGGGTTTCGTAGAACCCGGTAAAAAGAGAATGCAACAAAAAGGTTACGCCAAATTGTTCGTAACAGTAAACATGTTTCCCGTATTCAAATGGATCCCGACCGCTACTCCCGTCGTAGTTCTCCCGGCTTGACAGTTGCATGAATCGAAAAAAGTTTAACCGCCTCCTGAATTTGAAAATTTACGGCATTTTGATAGCTGTTCCTTCCCCATTACTGTGTCGGTATACCCTTTTTGAGTTGATTGCGGTTGTCTGGAAGACCATGGGATAGATCGGATATATCTTCCAAGAGTAAAACACCCAAACCTTCCCCCCTTTTGATAGCTTCGGGACAAAGAAAACAGAAGTCCGCTATTTGTTACCCAGACAATCGCAGTACGCATCAAAATGGCAAGTGAAGGGATGAGATAAGGATTCTTTACACTACAGGACGACCAAGAAATCAGCCACTGCTTCGAAACTTGGTTTGAAAAAGAATTATCTCTTACATGTCTTGTGAAATAATTGGAACAAAATTTCTAGGACCAGTTTCAAGATGGTTCATTTCTCGCCCCGCAGCGGACCATTATACGTCCCCAATTAATATGACTTGACGGAATTTCAGCATGAGGCACTCACAGAAACCAATCTCAAGCATATTCCTACAGTATACATCCAAGCATTTACCTTCCAGGACGTGTCTGTAATCTTTAGGGGATTTGGAGAAAGCATGTAGGAGAACATGCAGAGGGGGTAGCGGAGAAACTAATCAGCAATGTTCATTTTAAGAACCTGACGCCCTTGCAACCCGTGCAAGCAGAAAACAAAGCGCGAAATGAGGAGTTGTAGCTCCCGCTGAGGAGTTGTGCCGGGAGGGGAAGAAGCGAACGTAGAAAGACCGCGGAAGAAAGTGGCACCCTCCGCTCCCAGGGCGCTGAACACCTCAGTACCAACAGGAAGAAGCCGAATATCATCTGTTCGACAGAATCTTCCCTTACGCCCACTTTTCTGTTCCAGCGATGTCGAATGCTGGTCCCTAGTGAACACCTCGTGTCTTCTATCGCGTCTGAGCGTCACAGTTTGAAGTTGATCACATTTTCCGTTCATCGTCTGACAACGATAAAGCTCGCCTCCTTTCCGTTCTTGAAACGTCCTGCTGTCTCCCTTTCACTACCCCGCCCTAACCGCTGTGCCTATCTGTCCTTGAAAGCCTGGCTAGTCTCTGTGTCTCTACCCCTGGCCCGGGTGCTTTTCTCTGGTCATAAGCGACGCGCGGTCTGTGGTCTGTGCTTGACGACATCGCCCCGTCACTCGATCCCCTGGGCAAACATACCCTGGCCTGTAAGTACGAAGATAAGCAGACTCTCCGCCTTGAAATCTTGCCGAATGCACTGAAACGCAACCATCAGGAGCTTGGAGTTTCATGCTTGCTTGAACATCTCCCCCATACTCCGCCTCCTTCCTCTCCCTCGTCCGCCCTTCGCGTAGATCTATATATCTCTGGCACGTACGGCCTAGACCAGAAGGATGTCGCTTTGGATGTAACCGTCGTCCAACCACAGGTCAGCTCTCGCGTTTCCCAGTGCGACCTATCCGGCGGCTCAGCTTCCCAGGATAGATCGATTATATCTTCCAAGAGTAAAAACACTCAAACATTCCCCCATTACCTTCCACTTCTCAAGTCTCTCCATCAACAACGTCTTTCCTTTCTTGCCCCTATACTGCACAGGCTACTGGTAATTTCACTCTATGGTCCATTCGCAGTGGGCAAGCCCAAACATCACCCATTGTCCCTTCTCCTGCATGCCTACTGCAGTCCCGGAGTGGCAGGCCCCAGAGTCCTGCCCACCCCTGTAAGATCCCAGAAATCCATGTGCGGCGCGGATCACGCTTCTTCGGACATCGTCGCGGACATGATCCGTATTCTTACTCTAATTACGGGGGGAAAGGTTTGGGTGTTTTACTCTTGCAAAATATATCCGATCTATCCCATGGTTTTCCAGACAACCGCAATCGACTCTGGTTACTGACCTGGCCTCAACGGTTGCTACTTCTGTGCTCTTCGAGCTTCAGAAGGGAGACCCAGCCGTTGCCACCGCTTTTGGCTGGTTTCGCAGCACAAAGGCTGCTAAAAACGTCGTCCACTTCCTTCCTATCTCTGGTTGCTTCCGGTAATGGCTTCACCTCTTGAAAGGGAGGAGGTCTGGGTGCTTTAATCTTGGAAGAGTAAAGCACTCTTGGAATAGGGAGCGTAGTTCCTTCTCCATTGCTATGTCGGCATACATTTTTGGGTCGATTGTAGTTGTCTGGAAAACTATGGGATACATCGGATATATCTTCCAAGAGGAGGGAAGCTTTCTATGTTATACTTTTGGAAGATATATCCGATGTATCTCTCGAAGGAATGTGATCATGACCATCCTTGAGGAGGTGGAGCCTGGACATTACCAGTTCCACACCCCCTTTTCAAATTCAGGAGGCGGTTAAACTTTTTTCGATTCATGCAACTGTCAAGCCGGGAGAACTACGACGGGAGTAGCGGTCGGGATCCATTTGAATACGGGAAACATGTTTACTGTTACGAACAATTTGGCGTAACCTTTTTGTTGCATTCTCTTTTTACCGGGTTCTACGAAACCCATGTTTGGTGCGTTGAAATCGATATAAATAAACAACAGGGAGCATTTTGCAGGCCATGACTCCACGATTTGTTGCAAACCCTCTGCAATTTGAACACGCATTAATTCATCTCTCTTTCCGAAAACCATTCAAACGTTGACCGCCGAAAACATGAAAATGAAAATTTTCGAATGCTTTGGTCTCTTTATATCGGAACCTCTTGGTCTAACATCAAGTCCAGGTCTTAACGCTCTTCCGGGAAGCACGTGGTACCGGCAGCTCCATAAGACTATTTCGGAGGTTTCTATTTACTGTCGCTCACTTATGCGAACTATTTCGAGCTATCGAAGAATGGAAGAATACTGGATCCAAAAAAAACAGTTCACGAGATTTTCTCGATATGCCCGCCGCACTGTTCAGCTCGAACAAATCCATTTCTTTATGTCCGAGGTCTCATTCAGTCTAACTCACTTGAGATCTCGCTCTTTCGACCTCCTGGACTGCAAGTTCTTCGAAAACTTACCGATAGATCTCCTCAAGGCAGTCATAATCATTGAGGCCTTCTCCAAAGTGGTACCTGTGCCCTCTCTGGTGGAGCTGAGCCAAACCTTACATCTCATGCTGCACTACACCAACAGTCGCGATCTTTACCGTTGGGCCAGGGCCTTGGGGTTGGCCAAGATTTTTGGAATATATTTAAGCAAAAACCCCTGTCACATCTCGAATTGCTAGAGGAATACGACATAATTAGAAGTGGCGCGTGGCAAAGGAATTGAACAATGAGCCTCTTGCATGAAAAGCTGTTGGTATGGATCGGTATGCACCAAGCCTTGAATCTTGTCTTCGGGAGGGTACTCTCATGCAATAACTGAGTAAATATTTTAATCTCTCTCTTGGTTTCCTACAGTCATTCTGTTTGTGGAGGAACATCTTTAATTGTGACACAAATTTATATTTACAGTGAATCATCGAAGTATTACTGTACCTATTTTATATCGCCCCCATTTTCTCCTGTTTTTACTGTAAAACAATTGCTTTCCCTTCAGTTGGATCTTTCGTTCCAGAGGCTTAAAATTGTGATTAGCTCCGCTAATAGGAGCATTGAAGATGCCAAAGTATCGCTTTGCCAAAACGGATGACGAAGGAAACATGCGCAAGATCGTAAAAATCGACGAACTGCAGTCTGCATTGGAAGGGATTCATAAAGAGGTCTGTCGGAACGAAAAAGGTCCTCTTCGCATCTTGAAATACGTCCTTGACCAATCGTCCTACCTTTGTCTTCCCAAAACAAATTCTGAATATCTTTTCCTTTATGAATCCAAATTCACTGTACAACTCCATTTTCTATTTTATGTTTGAATATTTGGTCCTCTCCCTTCAAAGAGACGCCTTTCAATTCGTGGTCACTTCGCCTCCCAAATTCAGTTCCGATATTTTATCACGCAGATTTTTATGATGCCCCCGAATTTATGCAAATCTAAGGCCGCAGTATCGCCTTTTTTTGACCAAGACCATGATGATTACCAAAGACATGCCCCTATTTAAAGTGCTATAGCATTGTCGCTGAATCATCACTCCTACCACCAACAATTTGATAAGCTGATTATCCTTTCTGTCAACACCCGCAACCGCGCTCACCCCTTTTCCAGAAATATGACGTCAAATCGCCCCTCTGTCCCTATATCCAGAAACAGCCCTTCCCGTCCCATCAATGGCCTCCGTCTCGCCGCCTACGGGCCAACCGATGCCGACGACTACATCCGGCGGCAAACTAAGAAGAAAATCATCGCGTTCGTTCGCCGCCTCTTCATAGCAGAAGAGGCGAGGGAGGTAAGTGAGGATGAGACTGAGAAAGTCGAGGAGGAAAGCTGGGAGTCCTTTGAGGAATGGTTAGCCCCTGAGCTAGTGTACGAGACTAAGGGGAAGGATGGGAGGAAGAGGAGGAAGAGGAGGAGGAGGAGGAGGAGGAGGATGAGGACGAGGACGAGGACAAGGTGGATGAGAGAACAGAGGGCATGGAAAGTGTTGGACTGGTGGGGCCTGGACTGGAGAGTATGGAACAAGTGGTGCCGACGCTGGAACCGGATGGAGACATCTTTAATAGTTTAGATATCTCCCAGGAGGGAATAGAGAGCTATGAGCCGTTCGCAGATTTGTGGGGACTGCTTGGACAGCATGGATATTTTAGAGGAGTTGTTTGGATCTGATTTAGAGAATGGGAAATAAGAGGACCTCATTGATTGTTAGTTTCTTAAGTATCTTTTGTTTAGAGTATATCATCCACAGAAATTGTTTGTATGCATTTCCTGGTACCTTCTGTAGTTTTGTTCGGACTTTAGAGGTAGCCAAAAGTCTATATAAGCTGAGTAAACTGCTTCCTCATGGAGAGGGAAGCAAGTTGGCAGACAACTTCAAGCCAAGTCCTTAGCAGTAGGGAGTTGAGAGTCAACTTCAGACCCAAGAACCCTTTTTCCTACGCTGCTCCCAGAGCATCAGTTGTAGACTCTGTCCCTTTCATACTTGCTTGCAGCCATCTCAACTCTCTTTCATATACAGTCCTTCTTGTTCGTTCAACTATACCACAGTAGCACTTTTGTCGCTTGCAACGCCTCCTTCTTGGGGTAGTTCGTTCTGAATATCTCTTCTCCCGACGATTTACCCCTATCAAGGTCCATGGCATGATGACTGATTCTCGCAAGCGACATGTAGAGCGACACAATCGGAAGACGAATGTATGGTGTTGGAAATTTACGAAAGGAGACTTCGTTCTGGTCAGGCGGGCGCAATCCAGGGGGCACAAACTGAAATTCTCCTGAACAGGCTTGCGTAGGATTTCCGAAGTACGTTCTGACTGGGTTTACGGGTTTACGAGGTGGAGAATATCCTTATTCACAAAAAAGAAATTGTTCACGCAAGACGCTTGTATTTGTACAGGGCCGATATGAAGGGAAAAGAAATGATTCCGGGGTTGCTTCAGGCTGCGGAGGATTCCGAAATGGGCTATCAAACCGTCGAGACGTTAAGCAACATTAAAGACATTGAAGGAACTCTCCATATACAAGTGGAATGGGAAGGTCTACCGGACGAGAACGAATGGACATGGGAGCCTGTGATGCAGGTAAACGAAGGTGTTCCAAAGATGTTAGAAGACTTTCTCAAAGCGTTAGGGGCCCTGATTGTGAAAAAACGAGGCTTCGCACAGTGCTATATAAGATGAAAGCTTCAAGTTCTAATAGCTGAACAGATACAAGCTTTGGGGCAATGTAATGCCCTCTGCTGGCCCAGGATGAGGAGCTCAACAAAGCTTCGAGCTATTTCCCCGCAGCGCTGCAGATGTCACCCCAAATCAAGGGACTCTGCGTCGGATGGAGGCCGGAGGTCACATCCTAGACTGAGCAGTACGAGCAATTAAGGCTAAGGCGCTATGGGCCAATCAAAGCTGGCGAATACTCCCTGGTGCCAGCTACAATGCCATGGGCCAATCGTCGCGTGACATAGATGATTCGGGCTTACGGTCCACCGCCGTCGCGTGATACGGGCGGTGCCGAGTGTGAGTGTACAGAGAGATGTACCCATTGGGGTGAGATTCAAAATAAAGGCAGCAGCAGTGTCGCGGTACCAGAATTTCGAAAGGACACTCGCTACGTTTTGCCAACTCTTTGTGCGCTCCCTCCTATACCTCTTTCCGCGGCAACGGGGGACATGGATCTGTGCTTGAGTAAATCTTCGAAAGACACGAAATATTACAGGGCGACGTCCCAACTTGCTTACAGAAGTGGGCGAGAATGTTGCAGAGGACGTGATGTTGACGAGTCATTCCGTCTTCGTATTTGCAGGTCAACGCGTGGTGTCCGGTTGGATCTAAGACGGGTGCGACGTCGGCCGCGTGCCGAGAGCAAACTGCACAGCGAGTAAATCCAGGGAATAACGCGATGCCAAGACGGAGAGGAAGAGCGAAATTTCACCCAGAAGAGGACATGTGCGTACCGCGGTGGAGGTGAGGGAGAGAAGAGAAAGAAAGAGGAGAAAGAAGATGTGCGCACGGAGAGGAGCCGTGCTCGGTCGGGTGCTGCTGCGGACAAGAACAACCTGTAAGACTTCGATAGCATGAGTCCAGTTGTGATCGCAGACTGGAGCCTTTCACCGGGAACTGGCGATGAACAACGCTCGAAAAGTGCCCTAGCTGTAAGCGACGAAGACAGCTGCGGGTGGGGGGAATAAGAGCGAGATGGCAGACCGAAGGATCTCTCCAGATGGGGTGGTGGGAAAGAGTCAGCAAGTAGGAGATAATTCCAAAAGAATCAATTACAGATGCTGCGTAAGCAGCCTCAAAAAGTCCGAAGTTTGCAGGAGATATAGACCGCCCATTGAGAAGGAAAGAGAGGCCTGAAGCCAGGCCCGATCCGGGCAGGGTAATTGCAATTGGTGGAACGCTTCATTCTGCTTCTGATTGAAGCTGGCGACGAGTACCGCAGATTGAGTGGACGGCAGCGTACGTAGCAAGGGGAAGGTTTGAGTGTTTTACTCCTGGAAGATATACCCAATTGCATGACCTTGGAGGCGTGCGCACAGATGCGTTGTAAGTGGAAAGCCAATTGAGCATCATCCAAGTCTCGAAGGGAGTGGAAGATACCGTCAACAGCGGTTTGGAGGCCTGCGAAAATTTGGGAAACAAAAGTGTCCGAGCCAATCGGAGATCCCAGCACAATAAAACCGGGGAAGTAGAAAAGGGGCTGGGAAGTGACAAAGGGGGTGGGAAGGGAGAAGCCGTAAACTTGGATCCTGGCAAGGTTGAGCTGGAACCCGAGTGGACCTTCTTTAAGCTGGATGAAACGGATGGCGGTGGCGGCTTGGGGCATAGGAAGGAAAACGTTACCGTCATCCTGTGCCAAAAAGTCATTGCAACAACACATTACTGTAATGAGTGACCCAGTTTAACACGTGAGTGACAAGTGCTAATGTGACGGCGGCAGTATTGAACTGACGGGAAGACTATTGATATTTATAGAGGTAACGAGTGAAATCAGAAAAAGGGAAAAGGGACCTTTCCAAACAAAATTTCATTCTCTAAGAGATTATGCATTGTGGATTTGAAGACGGGTAAGAGCAATATACATATATACAAATCGGAATCCCTTAGAAGAGTCCCGCTGTGCAAAATAATTGGGATGGGTAGATCCAAAAAAATAAATAGTTCCAACTTGAATAAATAAATAAATGCCACATCTGGAATTAGAATGAATAATGAATAGAAAACCAAATTTAATGATATCTGATCAAGGGGAATATTTCGATGGCCCGAGGATGTAAAAAATATTTCTAACAACCTAGTACTACTTATACTCTACACAAGGGTACAATAATTTTGGTAGACATGATTCAGGCTCAGCAATAATAATTGCGGTATTTTCCAGGTAAGCACTCATCCAAATAATAATTTGTTGGCAGCATAAATTCAATAAATAGCCTGTATGATATGAAAACCCAACTGTAGGACATAAAAATTATTACACACTGAATTCAGCATAAAACAGGGCCCGTGTAAAATAGATAAAATTATTCCTTGATGCTTCACAATAAATATAAATTGTCGGCCTCAATAAAAATATTGCTCAACAATTCAGCATCACCGTATGACACCAGGATAGAGATTAAAATATTTGATCAATTTTCACACCCTGTGCGCCTCTTGGCATTCAGTGAGGGTATTGCAAGTAGACTGTGCACAAAAGTGGTAGCCCAAAGAAAACACCACACAACGAGATTGGAAGTATACTTATCTGCAGGCATCTCAATTCCACACCGCTGTCATAGCGCCCTGCGCCGTCGATATTTTACAGGGTTATCTTTCCCCAAATGGCTAATGACGAAAAATAGGTGTAAAAGATACATAATGATTGTTTACTATGAATGTTCGAATTTGTATATGTATTTGTTGGCACCCGTTTAATGTTGTACTTGTATTTGCACTTGTATTCGCAATTGTTTGAGTTTGTATTTGTATTATTGTATGCTTTTGTATTTATACTGTGGTTTGTTAGACCACCTCCGATGAAGTTGGACAGTTTCCTCTAGCTTCAACAGATCTATATAGCTTAAAGTATATCCTCGCTCTGTGTTTAAGATTTCCTATTACACTTATTAGTTATGGGCCCAGCTCCAGGTTCTGCAACTCTAGACCTACCTAATCGTCCACGCTTCTCATGGGATTTGAAATAAGCTCCATGGACGGATGGAAAAGGAGATCAAAGTCAATATTCCAGATCAATCAAATTGTGGAGGCTTTTCATGATGAGTTACCTGCTAATAACAGTAAAAAATTCTGTTAATCTTCGTGGCATTATGTTAGTATCTCAATTGTACGGAAGAGCCAAGAGTTTATGCCAGAGTATTCCTTATGACGTGCTTAAGACTGAAAAAGGTGTTCAAGCTGTTGTTGATGCCATTTACAAGCGAGATGCTTTGGCTGTCATTAGTGAAGTTTACTCTGATTTGTTGTGTGTTTTGAATACAAAACGAAATTCCAATGAGTCCTTTCGTAATTTTGAACAGCGTTTTGAGGCTCAAGTGGCTACGTTTAATTCTCATTCAGAGAGGATTCTATGTTACCGAATTCTTTAGTGGCATTCTTGTTGATGGCCAATGCCAATATCGATGGGAATCAAAGAATATCTATTCTTGCCGCTGCGTCTCCAAAAGACAGTACTTGACTCTTCGTCGTCTACATCTGACTTTCTTAAATCGCTAACCTACGATGCTGTGTCCTCGGTTGTTCGACAATGTGACAAGCCTAAGGATGCGAAGGAAATACCATAAATTTGCAATTTGCGCAAGTTCTGTGCGCACTTCTAGTTCTAAGAAGTCAGGTGGTAATAAGAACTCTGACGCAGGAACAGCTGGCTGACTTAAAATCAAAGTCTAAAACCATAAATGTCACAAGAAAGGGCATTGGGCAAATGATCCAGAATGAATTGAATTCGAACAGCTCTTCGTCCTCGAATAATCGAAACAACTCTTCTATAGATCCAAAGAAATCTGTTTCGTTTCACATGGCTCAACTAAGTGGTTTTAATGACTCTTCTATGGATTGTATTGGACCTCTTTTAGATGATGGGGCACCATACAGTGGATTGGGAATAGAAGAATTTAAGCTCATTCAACCACATGTTCTACCTGACTGGGATGGGACTTTTGAATCTCTTCCTGACGAGATCAAAAGTCGCCCTTACTGGCAGTATGGATCAGGAAGTCATTCCAGCTCATCAGAAAGATTATTGGCTCCTTTTTTCTTCCGGTTATGTCAGACAAAAATGTGGTTGTTAAGATTAGACACCTGCTGATCAGTGGTTCTTCGCAGTGGATTGTCGGTAGAAATTACACGATTTTGTAATATCATTCATATGGGCGGTAACGCTCTAGAATTTTCTACTAATGATGGAGAGGTTGATACTATATCTCTTATCGATCATGATCATCACTGTTTTGTTCCTTACAACCGATTTATGGGTGGGTGTTCTAGCTTGGACTTATCCACGAGTTCAGTATTTTTTTGTGCCACTGCTAAGGTCAGTAGTGAACAAGGAAATTTGCCCTGGAAGAAAAGGAAGTCCTGTTGACAAAGTCCACCAACATGTTTGTGGTCACTCTTCTTTTACGGACATGAAGCTACTTCTGCAAAGGAACGGTTTATGGAATAATGACGTGAGAAATATATATCTTCTGTTGTTGAAAAATGCGTCAAATGTTTGAAGACCGCACTGCCTTTACCAGTTCGAAAGGTTTGTTGAGCTCTATGTCACGCAGTTTCAACGAAGTTGTTTGTGCTGACCATTTTTTTAGATGAAGTTCCTGTTTTTCACGCGATGGACTCTGTTACACGATTTTTCTATTGGCTGTGTTGTTCCCAACACCAAGATCTTACATGCAGTCCATGCATTTGATTCACTTTGGATTTCACAGTTTTGGAAACCTGTCAAAGTTCTCGGCGACCCTGCTTATGACTGTGAGGAGTTTAAGAATTTTCTTTCTCTTTTTGATATTCAGTTTCAAGCTCTTCCACCTCGTCGCCATAACAAGAATGTTATCGAGTCTAAACACCGAATTCTGAGAGATATCTACTTACGGGTGAAAGACTCTGATTCAACACAGGACATGCAGAGCCTAGTTCAGCAAGTATTCCGTATTTCAAATGTTCTTTATGGTAATAACAAGCTCTCCGCATATGAACTAGCCAAAGGTCACTCCTATCCTATTGATTCTATTGTCCAACCCGTACAGATTCCTGAGGATATCTTGGAAGCACACAGATGTTTACAGGCCAAAAGGAAGTTGACTCTCATTTTAAACTCTAAGTCTGTAAGTGAAAATTCCTTTCAAGTTGGTGATATGGTAGAAGTTTTTATCAAGAACGCGAATCAAGCGGAAAATGGTCTTCAGCTCTTCCAATTCTTAGTTTTGATCATGAAAATTGGTCTGTCAGTCTACCCGGCAAAAAGGGAAAGACTTTTTCTGCAGCTATTGAAGATGTGCGACCGGCCATTGTTGATAACCAACTTGCTTCGTCTATCCAAGAGTCAATCGATTCTCTACAGTCTGATTTAGAATTTATTGTGAACGACATTGATAGCTCCGATGTTCGATCCGATGACGAGATTAGTCCTCGTCGGACAGAAATTGATGATGATGTGAATATCAACGAGACTGTTGTTCCTTCCGTTGGTGATAAGATTGAAGTATTCTGGCCAGATGACGACCAATACTACCCTGGTGTAATTGGACACCATGAGCCAGAAAACGACACTTTTCGTGTTGACTATCTTGATGGAGACGTTGAAACCTTGAAGCTACAAGAAGAGGATTGGAAGTTTGCTCCATCTGCTTCCAATTCAGTTTCTACGAACAATTCATCTGTTACCTGGAACTGAGCTGTCTAGTTCCGAGAAAGACGCCCTGCAAAGCTATTATGATCGCTTTAATACTAAGGAATTCCTCCTTCATCATGCTCAAGGCCTACCGGATTTTGTGGTTCAGAATGCCTACGGTACTGAAGAAACAAATTTCAAGAAGATTGTTAAAGAAGTTCATGTTTCTCAGGTTAGTGATGCGAATATTATCTCTAGTCACGTTCTGTATAAGGTCAAGGTTCAGGATGATGAGTCGCTGATGATGAAAGCTCGAATTGCGCCACATGGCAACAAAGACCGAGACAAGCATACGGTTAAGACGGATTCAGCAGTTTTCCTCCTCTTGGAATTAGAGTGTTGCTTTCAATATCTAGTATGTTCAAGTGGGCTTTGGTCAAGATAGACGTCAAATCTGCTTTTTTACAGACTGGAATTGCTGAACGAGATATTTACGGTCCCCCTCGCGAATGCAAGAAAAGATCCTTCTACTGGCTTCTTTTGACTGCCGCTTACGGCCTAGCCAATGCTAGTGCAAAGTGGCAAGATCACAGTGATTCCTTTTTCTATGAGTTGGGTTTTGCTCAGCTTTCGTTTGTTCCCCAAATCTTCTACATACGTTCGAATAATCAAGACTGCATTGAAGTACTTGCTACAAAGGTAGTGGATGATATTCTACTGACGGGACCTTTAGAGTATGTCCAAGATTTGGTGAAGAAGATCAATGACCGATTCAAGCTTGGAACTATTGTTTACGGTCCAGGTCAATTTTTGTATTACGGGTTGACCATTATTCAGAACGAAGATTTTTCGATTTCGATTCATGCTGAGGACAAGCTTGAAGCTTTGCAACCATATCCTCTTGATCGTTTTCGACGCCGTCAAGTTAACGAACTTTTGAATCAGATCGAGCTTAATGCCTTCCGTTCGTTGAATGGCTCCATTGGATGGATTGGAATTGTTGCAAGTCCGTATTGCTCTTTTTACTCAAGCTTTCTTCAACAGAAAGGTGTGAAACCAAGTTGCAAGCTCTAATTACTCAAAGTAACTGCTTGAAGACTTTGAAAAGGTTGGGTACATCTCTATCGTACAAACGTCCATCTAGTTCTGCTCCACAAAAGCTCTCTATTCTGGTTTTCTCCGATGCATCTCGTTCAAACGAGTGCGGCCAACTCGCATTTGTTGCAGGACTGTTAATTGGTGAATTTGGGAAAGATTCAATCTTTCATGCCCTACACTGGGTTCAAACAAGTCGCGACGTCCTGTGAAATCTATTGGCGCCGCCGAGATACTTGCAGCTGGTTACGCTATTGACGAAGCAAAGCTCTTGGCCGCAGCGTACTCTACTCTTCTTTACATGGAAGTTGATGTTATTGTGGTGTCGATTCCAAAGACCTTTATGATTCTCTTTCTACTTGTCACACTTCTGCCGACAAAAGCATTCGTGCCGATGTTGCTGTGATTCGATATGAGTTTGAGACCCATAACGTGAACCGCATGGTATGGATACCAGGAAAAATTAATCCTGCAGATTGCTTAACAAAACGAGACAGTCCCATGGACAAAACGTTGCAGTTGATGTTGTATAGTGGCGTTGTGTATGGATTTTTCTCAAGCCATGATGAGGTCGTCTGAGAAGTTTCTTGGATAAGTTGTTCTCTCAAAGAAAAGAGAGAAATATGAATGTTCGAATTTGTATTTGTATTTGTTGGCACCCGTTTAATGTTGTACTTGTATTTGCACTTGTATTTGCAACCGTTTGAGTTTGTATTTGTATTGTTGTATGCTTTTGTATTTATACTGTGGTTTGTTAGACCACCTCCGATGAAGTTGGACAGTTCCTCTAGCTTCAACAGATCTATACTAGCTTAAAGTATATCCTCGCTCTGTGTTTAAGATTCCCCATTACACTTATTATTTACAGAGCAAAATTGGACCGAAAGAAACTATCCTTTAAACTGACTTATTCTTCTACCTGAAATAACGTGACATGGTACGGTACTTTACATCAAATGACAATCGCAAACGTTCTCAGCTAGCTCTTAACTGAATCTTCAGTCAGTCGGTGCACACTTCAGATAACATAATGGGTAACACATGCGTTACATGAATAATATACAAATCTGAATCCTTTTGGAGGACCCTGCTGTGAAGCTCTGGAGCACTCATGTCAAACACGCCCCACCAACTCTGCAGTAGATGAGGCTCATGCCTTGATCTCCCCCTCCCCGAACTTATGAAATAAAACCCATTACCCTATCTCAAAGAGAAAAGGGTTAGGGTATTTTAATATTCAATAGACATAGTCAGCGGTTTCTAGTGTTATACGGAGCAGTCGCGGACTGTCCGACGGGAAATACGGTGGCCCCGTACGCCGCAGTTTTCCTTGGAGGGCTGTCTCAAGCCCAGCCAGAAGGCAAGCTGCTGTAAACGTAACAGCGGCGGCAGCATGCCTTTGCATCAATATCCCCCGCACCTTTCCATAACTTTCCGCAGCCCCCACGGCTCCGCCCCTCGCGATCTCAGTGATCGCCGCACATCCATCAGAAATTAGCACACACACAAGCGTGCGTACGTTGCCAAAACTCACAATGAATTTGAATGCTTGGTAACTTCTGTGCTTCACGCCCGAGCTGCGTTCAAAGCGGTCAGGGTATGAACGCTCTCGCCAGAGTGTATTGCAAGCTCACTGAGGACACCAGTGGGAGTGCCACTGTTTCTACACACTTACGATTTAGCGCTCACTTGCAAGTCAGATTCGCGTTTTGTACGGTATGGTCCCACTGCTCTTGGCATGGCACAGGTCCGTGAGGCACTGGTTTTCATTCAAGCACGATGCAACGCATTCAAAGATTTATCAGCATATATAAAGTTAATCTCAACTACCTATCTGGACCGACCGATCCAAATCAAGCACAAAGAGCCTCACCCGACTCTTCATTCCGAGACTCACCCTCAATCCATCAATCCCCTCCAACGCCCGCCTCCCGACTCCCGCAAGCTCCTTCACACTGACGTCCACACGGTCCAAAAACTCTCTCCCCGTCAAATCTTCCTCCTCCATCGCCCTCTTCAACGCCTTTCTCACCCTTTCAACTACCATTTCTCTGCCACTCTCTCTCCCGACTATAAACTGCGCCCACAACGCCGCTATCTTCTCCGTAGACGGTACATTGCCCGCCTCCAATTTCCCTGTCGACCCTTCCAGCGTCCCGACAAACTCGTCGCCGTTCACCGAAGCCTCCTGACTGCAGCTCGAACCATCTGAAAACTCAAAGTAACGGCTCACTAAGTCGCACCCTTTGCCCAAGCGGTACGACTCCAATTTAACCACCTCTGCCGCCGTCAGCGCTTCTTGCTGCGTGCTGACCGTGCCTTGGACTGCGGCGACCGGCGGATTCAGCGTGGCTTTTGGGGTGACGGATGCGACAGACATTGGCAATGACTTCGGTTTCGAGGATTCAATCGAGGGTACTGCAGAGCCTTGCGCCTGGCTCACGGCTGGTGTGGGCTGCGGCGATCCTGGAATAGGGTTAGCTGTGTCCGCCTGTATGACTTCGGTGGATGCGGTGTCCTGGTGCGTCTCAGCAAACTTCCCACGCTGCTGTGCAATTGACTCTGCAACGGGCTCAGGCTGTTCTGCAGAGAGCTCAGGCTGCTCAGCGGCGGGCTCAGGCTGCTCAGCGGCGGGCTCAGGCTGCTCAGCGGTGGGCTCAGGCTGCTCAGCGGCGGGCTCAGGCTGCTCAGCGGCGGGCTCTGGCTGCTCCACAACGGCTCTGGCTGCTCCACAACGGGCTCTGGCCGCTCTGCAGCGAGCTCTGGGTGTCCCACATCGCCGAATGCATTGTGTGCATCTTTCTCCACCTCTGGGAGCTCTGGTTCAACAAACAGGGCACGCAAGTCGTCGACGGACATTTCGCAAAACTTTGCGGCAAACTCAATGCGCTGCCTCCTGAAAACACCAGTCCTCCTGAGCCCATCCCTGGAGATCATATCTTCGACACTGCCGATGAGCCCTTTCCCACACACGGAGGTCCTGCCGTCCTGCCTCTGCCCGCCAATCTCCATGAGATACCCGTAGATGCAGGCGATGGGGGAGCCGCGGTCAAAGTCCTGAGGTGCCAGCGATGGAGATCAACTGGAGCGCAGTGCCGACGAGTTGCGAGTGCCTGCGACCGTGGCGGTACAACTCGAGGGCGAGCTTGAGCCTGCGAAACTGGTCGCCCTCCTCCAACAAACGATCCCTGACAAAGGCCTCCACGGTAGCCATGGGCTCCTCGACCGGCAGGTGAGTGTCAGTCACTTGTAACAACCCCTCCATCTCCTCTATCCGTTCCAGGACGCCATGCCTCGCGGCGGCACTCAGGGCGGCCCTCGCGGCGTCAACCTCCTCAGCCGAGGCGAGGTGCAGGTCGGCCAGCCTTTCGTACAGGTTGCTACGCCAGCGTGCCTCACCGCGGCCGACATCGCCATCTTCGACCGCCATCATGAGGACCTTGTGAGCGGCCATCCACTCTGCAAACGAAGCGGAGCAGAGGGCGGGATAAATCATACCGCGGCAGACTTCCAGGGGGAGCATCTGTCCGGTGATACAGGAGGCGAGTGCGTGCTGCACGGAGGGGATGGGTGCGGAGGGGGCGGGGGGAGGGGGAGGATGTAAGGGCGTGCGTGCGGGGGCGGGACGACCTGGAGGAGGTCGCCGGCATCGCCGGCGAGGATGAGGTCGCCGTCGGGGAGGGCTGGCAGGAGGTGGCTGTAAAGTCCAGGGCGGTGGCCCATTTCGGGGCGGGGGAGTCGAGGTGGTGGAGACGGAGGGTGTTGTCAGCGGCGGTGATGAGGAGGAGGTTGTCCTGGAGGAGGCGGAGGGAGAGGATCGGGGCGGCGGGTGTGTGGATGGTGCGGAGATAGGCAAGGTTGTCGAGACGGTAGATGCGGATGGGGTTGTGTTGCGTGCGGAGGCCGAGGGCGATGTGAGTGTTGCTAAGGGCGAGGGCGTGGATCGGGGCGCCAAATGAGGCGGTGTGGGAGTGGACGTTGTGTGGATGGAGGGTGGCGATTTTGCGGAGGGTGTGTCGCTCCCAGACGACGACGGTTGCGTCGGAGGAGGCGGTGACGAGACGGTTTGCGTGTGCTTGGAGGGCGGTGATGGGGCCGTTGTGTGCGTGGGTGGAGCGGAGGAGGTGGAGGGTGTGGGAGGGGGTGAGGTGGTAGAAGAGGAGGAGGCCGTTGTCGAGGCCGATGAGAAAGTGGGAGGGGTTGAGTGGGATGAGGGAGAGGGGCTGATGCGGGAGACGGAGGCGGGTGAGGAGGCGGTGGTGAGGAGGTGGGTGAGACAGAGGTTGTGCTTCGAGTCGACGGAGAGGAGGAGGGACGGGGCCAGGAGGGTGAGGGCGTTGATGGAGGCGCGGTGGTGGCGGTATAGGGTGAGACGGTGGGCGGACTCGACGGAGAAGACGGAGATGAGCCAGTCGTTGGAGGCGGAGATGAGGTGCGGGGTGGAGGAGGAGGCGGGGTGAAGAGGGCTGTGGAGGTGATGGCGTCGAGGTGGCCGAGGTAGCGGTTTGCCGGGATGTGGTTTGAGGGGATGCGGTCTTTGAGGATGCTGCGGGGGGGGTTGGAGGAAGGGCGGGGCCTGTGGAGCGGGCGGCGGAGGTGCGAGCTTGGCTAAGGTTGCCGGTGGACATGTTGGAAGGATGGAATGTGGGTGAGAACGGGCAGGGATATGGAGGGAGGAGGGGGGGAGGAAGGGATTTAAATGGGGATGAGGGGAGAGTGGTGAAAGTGGAGGAGGGGGGGTACAGCTATTTCATCGTAGAAATTGTCAACCTTAACCTCGAGAAGACAACAAGGGGGGTGGCCATACGTGCCGTACAATATTGTACTGTAGTGCACTGTACTGTACTGTACTGTACCTTCACGAGTTCATGTAGGAGGATCGTTTGTACTGTACTGTACATATTTGATGTCAACAAATTCAAGGACCATTCTTACACAAACTCGAGTCCTCACACCCTATCCTATCCTATCCTGCTCTTCAATTCCGACCAGACAAGATTCTTCACTTTTCTGCATTACAGTATTCGCTTGGACCATTACCTCGTTAGGCCGCTTAAAGTCAGGAGATAAATCAATGTTCACCACACCACACCAATCACAGCCTACCGTACGCAGATAAACAAAATATCCTGTATACTGATTTTATGTAAATCTGGAAAACCTTTTCCTATTCTCTATTCCTCCACAAATTCCAACAATACCCCACACGTATTTCCACGTCTGTACTGTATACCCCAATCCATGTAGGACAGGTCCCAGGTCCTTTGAAAACTTGTACTCTTCACACATTCCATCTCCACACAGCGGGATGTATAAATGAAATATACGTTAGCCCACCGGTTATTCCAAAGCGCATCAAATGATTGGCACAAGTGCACCAAGAAACAGAATCAATCCAGTTCAACGTCGCTACAACGCTGGCTCGAGGCCAGCTAGCACGCATGCCGCAGCCTGCCTTTGCATGAATATCCCGCAAACCTTGGTGGTAAATCTTTATTGGTTGTACAATGTCGCACAGAGCGTGCGGAGGGTATTCATAAATTAACTACGGATGTGGGCGGCGGGTAGAAACCTGTCGCGCCTGCATTATTTGGAGACTAAATGCAAAACGGGTAGCGAAGTCGCGGAGCTCCTGTTGAGGGGAAGAACCGCGACGGGAAGCAGCGAAGGTAGCAAGGCGGCGGAAAAAAACCCTTGCCGTCGTCGCCCAAGGCGCCATACACATCAATCCCGACGGGGGAGAGGAGGATATCGTTTTGGTTGCAGTAAGCGCCGTAATGACGATGTTTCTCGCGCTCTGCGAGTGTTGCGGCAGCGCCTGCGGTAACCGTACTTGGCGAAATGTGGCGGCGTGCAGAGGGGTGGGCAACAGTAACGTCGACAGCGATATCGGTACTGTGAAGCCCGTATGCAGCGGGTATGTAAATGTCCATTCGTAGCGCGGGGGACTCCGAATGCCCAGATGGGTTGGGAACCTGGTAGAAAAGCGGATGTTCGACGAGGGCGACGATCCCAACTTCCCTGCAGTAGCGGGCAAGAACGTTGCGGAGGATGCTGACGACGAGTCATTCCGTCTTCGCATTTGCAGGTCAACGCGTGTGTTGACCACTTGGATCTAAGACGGGTGCGATGTCGGCCGAGCGGCGGGAGCAGACCGGACAGCGAGTAGATCCAGGGAATAGCGCGTGCCGAGACGGAGAGCCAGAGCGACTTTCCACGTAGAAGAGGACATGTACGTACCGCGGTGGGGGTGAGGAAGCGAAGTGAAAACAGACAAGGCGAAGGACGTGCGCACGGAGAGGAGCCGTGCTCGGTCGTGGGCTGCCGCGGACGTGAACAACCTATCGGACTTCGATAGCATGAGTTCAGTTGTGATCGCAGACTGGAGCCTTTCGCCGGGGACCGGCGATGAACAACGCTCGAAAAGACCCGTAGCTGTAAGCGACGAAGACAGCTGCGGGTGGCGGGAGGATAAGAGCGAGATGGCGGACCGAGGGATCTCTTCCAAGTGGCGGTCCTGGGAAAGAGTGAGCAGATCGGAGATAAGTGCAAAAGAATCAATTACAGATGCTGCGTAAGCAGCCTCGGTAATGTCTGAAGTTTGCAGGAGACCTAGACCGCCCATGGAGAAGGGGAGAGAGGCTTGGAGCCAGGCTCGCTCTGGACAGGGCAGCTGCAATTGGTGGAACGCTTCCCACTACCGTTCAACGACAGGATCACGCGCGGCTTTGGCCAGGTCCCCACCCTACAGATCACTTGTCGGTCGCGGCGAATTTTCCTATGGCTGCTGTGCAGGCAGTCAAGGAGGTGGCCCCCATGGGCGTCCGACGTGTGAGGCCTATTTGGTCTTGCGCATGGTGTGCCACGAGCAAACAGCGGGAACTGGCACTGATATCGGAACTTCTGCGAAAATTGCCAGGTCTCGATGTGCGTTTGTAGTCCGGGACATGGCGCGCAGTAAACCCGCTCTTTGGAGCCCGCAAGCACCCCCGATGCGCCCAACGCTTGCCTTCTACAGTCTCCGGTGGGAATCGCCTCTTGCACCGCCTCATGACACGCGTCCGTCAGTGTATTCTGCGCTGGTGTTTTTTTGGGAGCAGAACAAGTTGAGCGGAATGATCTGGCACGGTAGGCAGGACATCGACCATTTCCAATGGGCGTCCACGGCGGCGGTGCATGTTTCAAGAGACTTGATTGGCGGTGGCAGAAATTGTCTGGCCAGCTCGTCCGTTGCTGAACATGAAGCGAGAAAGCCTGTGGAGGTGATAGTTTTCGCAGAGGTGAGCCCTATTCCTAAGGACGGCTTTTTGGGGTCCGTGGGCTTTACCGGCAACTGGAGCTGTCGGAAGATTTTGAAGTCAAGAACAACCCCTGCGATGAACCGTAGGCAGCGCTTCATTCTGCCATCAAACTCTATCGTGCCTTTGGTGGCGCAGGACGGGGGCAGGACTCACAGGAGCTAGCCCATTTTGCATACCCCAAAGCATGATCGCAGCAGTTGGAACCCTACATGTTTGGCTTCCAAGTCTGCGATTGAGTCCAGGAATGGATGGAGGGTTTCGATGTGGGCCATGAAGGACTGCTTTGCAAATTCCTCAGATCCCGCTGAGGCATTCAGTACAGGGGTACCTTGACCGTAATCCTGTCTGAATTCCGCCGGGTAGGCGTCTTGTACAGGCTTTAGCGAGGCTGTTGGCCTCTATATAGCACATTTTGATGGCAACAAGTGGAGCCCTCTGCCCTTCGCATCCCCTCACGACAGGATGTCGACCGGATATATCTTCCAAAAGTAAAACACCCAAACCTTTCCCCCGGATGTCGACCACTCCAGGCAGTTGGTCGTGGCTCGCAATAATGTACCCGTCGTCGTGGTACCAGAGTTGAACCAGTAACTTGGCCACTGTTCGGTCTTCTTGAACCGCTTCGTCTTGTGGACGAAGCGGTTCCTGTATTTTGAGAACGATGGGATGCAACGCCAGCTCAAATAGGAGTCCCCCCCGCGGTTGTCTCCTGCGCCCCGCAGACACTCCGGATGATGTGCTCCCCGATCCACAGAAACGCAGGCTCGTTTGCCTAGCAGTAGGAGACCCAAGGCAGGAGTTCCGGAAGAATATGGCTAAACGCTGGAGGAACGCGAAACGTCTGCACATATTAAACGCATTCTTCAGGTCCACGACAAGCATTCCATAATCTGAACTACTTCTATGCTCGTGAACCATTCTTCTAATGCCATGAACAACCGTGTCCGCCCCTGACCGGGTAGCAATACCTACTTGCAGCGGTTGGAGGTATTGGGCGGCCTTCGAAGATACTCTCTTCATGCGGCAGCTTCCAGTCAGTCGACGGAGGGTTTACCGACAGCAAACGGCCTTGGCGTGCTACCCTTCCTAGCCCGTGGTATAAAGGGGGCTCGGCGATCCAAGGCGATAGTGCGACTGGGGCTTTGCCAGTTGCAATGATGTTTACCACTCGTTTGAGCGCTGCCAAGAAGCAAGAATTACCTGAAGATGATGGGACTCGTACCAGTTCTGCAGTGTGGCATGACCGAAGACCCAAACCGCCTGGGAGGAGCACACAGTGCCCACTGCCCTTTCAAAACAATTCATCACGTTCTCTTCCCCCGCCAAACGCTGTCCTCGCTTCTCCACACTACTTCCCGCCCCATCACAGCCGCCTGCACTACACCAAACCCGTTTACCACCATTTCAAAGCTCTTTCAACATTACAATCTACTTGTAGCGAGCCCTCTGCTTCAACCCAGGTTTGACAGGAAATTAAACCACCTTTTCGGCATTTGAAGCCGCACTTTCCAGGCACTCTCCCTACCTGATCAACCTCTTTGTTCCTTCACCTGGTCTCACACTCTCAACAAATTAATTCATTGTTACCCCGGCAAGTAGACTCTCACGGAAAACACACCCTGCGTTCTTCTACTGCAACAGAAAACCAGCCCGATACCCACTCCACTTGTAACCGCACCGTCTCTGAGACCAAATTGTCATTCCCACCCTCTGCTACTGTCCCCCATCCCCTCGTCCACTCCCGGTCCCCGCCACATTCCAAACACTCGCACAATGTGCACGTTTCGCGTCCCTACCATATCCCGCTTCTTCCAATGCCCATCCACATCTTCCGCCCCCTTGGGCAAACTTTGGGCGTTTTAATGGTTGAAAAATAAGGTCGGCTGTAATTCCGGATAACATTGGGATGTGAAGGTACGGTCTTGCAATGTCACAACCTGCGCGTAAGTCAAACATTTACTGATCCTCCTCCTCAATCGAATCTGATTCTAATGGGTCGGGGACGTCGCTATTAACGTCGTCGCCTTCCACAGAATTAGAGTCAGACCAATCCATCCAGCTAACCGGCACCCACAGGCGCTCAGTTCCATAGGGACCCTGCAGAGGCAAACCGGTGGTCGTTCCCTTGCCGCCCACCCCGCTAATTCTTTTACCATCTCCTTGCCCGCTTACTTTTTGTTAATCACCCCATATTAAAATACGATATTATTGAACCTTAATCGCTGCACATTATGATGCAGCACCCATGCGCAGCGAGTGTGAGGACCAAGAGACTTAAGGCGGAGGTGTAACTTGAGCACGAGCAGGGCAAAACTGGAGCCAAAGAGTAATGGTTCTTGCGCTAGCAGAAGGTCGAGTCCCAGGTAATGCCCAATTAAATTTGCTTCCGGGTCGACTCGAGCGGCGTAGAGTATCGTGTCGACAGACCAGGTCGATGACGCTGGTATCGAAGCGAGGGCTTTTGCGGTAATCCAGAGTATGAGCAACCCTGTTACGATTCTTGCGTAGTGCGATGGCGATGTTGATTGAATCAGTTGTGACAGTGATATTGGTCAGCAACAGAGACACTCCAGCTTCGGCACGTGCCAAGAAATTGTAGCTGACCAGGACAGCGCAGGCGTTACGTAGAAATTCCAAATCAGTGTCCGGAGAGGCGAGTCCGAGAGGAAATATTCGAAGAGCGGCGGAGCTTGACAGATTAAGCAGGTCTTAGAGCAACTGTCGGTCCCTGTTTACTTGTTTAAAGGCATACACAGCCAGTAGTATGAGTGGTGTGAGTGCCAGAGACAGCCCATGAGTATGCGCCGTAGTGACAGCAGAGATATAGTTGCGCACTGAGCCCGCACTTATCTTGTTTTTCTCGAAGAGCCAACCCAGATAACGAAGGATAAAGCCTCCATTTCCAGAGAGGGGTTCAATTCCATCTTGAAAGCAAAACGCTAGCCATTTCTTCCACAAATTTTCATTTGACCTCCACGTGTTCGGTGCTCGCGCTTTCGGCATGAGACGAGCGATCGAAGTACCCCCAGTAGTCGCCCCAGCCCCATCTACTGTAAGCACCGATTGTTGTCGCGTGACGGCTAGAGGTAGAGTCAGGGCCTCTTCTGCTATATTTTCCAGACGGCTAATTTCCACGGAGGAGCGGACATTGTCACCAGGGACAAAATTGGCGGGAGGTAAACATCTTCTGCGGCGAAAAGAAAACATGTGGACGAGCCAAACGGAGTAATTTCGTGTACCATTGCTCAACGGGCCAGCAAGGCGTGACCAGCATTCCTTTTGCCTGTTCGTGGCAGATCTTGTTCACGACGAGTATGACCTGTTGAAAAACTTAAGGGGAGAAAGAAGATTTCTCCAGTGAGTGTAATAAATGGAGGTAAAGGGTAATAGCGAATACACGCTGGGTAAAGGACGAATACATGTCGGTATTCGAAAGCTCGCAATGCTGTGTTAGACAAAACTTAATTGGTTTTTTTAACTCTTTGACTAGAGGTAACCCGCCTACTTATACTCTTATCGTATTATTAAATTTGATTCGGACTTGATCTTCCATTGATTAGAAATAAGTGCAAAGGAGTAAGGAACTTTCTTCGAATTAGTCATCGATCTGCGTTTAATTAGGTTCGAATTGAAAACCCGAACAGACAGTAAAGGTTAATTAGAGTTTACTTATGGCATGATGCAGTAGTAGAGAACGGGGCCACTGTAAGTGTTCCCACACTCCTAACAAGATCAACTTGAAAGGAGTGTTCCAAAAATTGAGTTCTGAACGCCAGTCTTGTTGTAGAAGGTTGAGTCCCAGGGAGGCAGGACACGCGAATTTGCTGTTGAACTTGGTGCAGACCTCGTTGCTTCTGTCGCCGAAACGGTAAATATGAGTTAAAATGTGCGGTAAACCGCCAATCATCATCGTTACTTGCTGAACCACCGCCTCGGCAAGGTCCAGCTCCTCTACTTTTTCAACTGCGTCATAGACGCCGGCGCCGTCTTCATAGTTGAAGTCATACCAATCCGTCCATGGGAAAGACATAAAAGGTGCATAGTTCTGTGCGAACCCGTAAGAGCCAGGCCGGTGGCCATCTCCGTCCTCGTAATAACCTCACCCGCGCGCCCAGTTGACTTCCGCCCATAGACGCCTTCGGGGGTATTCGTGACAGAGGCGGCTTCCAGGGAACACAGGGGCCGCTCACCACCAGATAGTAAAGAGCGTGAGGGGTTGAATAGACACAGATTGTTGACTTTGGGCTTACTTGCGTACACTTGATACTTAAGACAGATGGCCAAATGAAGAGCAGCAAAGTGCCGTCTTGCGCGTTGTGCCAGTAGTGAGATGCCGGCAAAAGGAGGGGAATAAAAAGTCCACCATCACAACCGTGGAGACCCATTGGTGCAATCCTTGCAGAATTTCTGCTGAAAACGCGATACTTACAGAAAGCGATGGTGACGAAGACAAGTGCTCCAGAAGAACGGCCTTGGATACGACCAGCAGGATTGTTTGGCTCAGGAACGCTCCCATGCTGGCGGGAGAACCGCCAGGGCTGAGTTTTTCACGATGCACTGAGCATTGCTCTACTTGGTCGAGGGTGAGAGCCTTCCTGGCGCGGGAGAAACCGCCACTTGAGAAGGCCATATCTCTAGCCAATGTAATTTGAGCCCCGTAGACGTAAGTGCGCGATCCGCAAGACGCGCGAGGACACTAGTGCCCGGTGCCAGCACCTTATGCATCGCAGGCGCCGAGCGCGGCAGAATGAAGGTTGGAGAAGGTCAGTCTAGGAGGGAAGTGGAAATGGTTTAAGGAATATGGAGGGAGAAAAGAGCTTTAGGATTTTAGACTGGGTCTGGGTGAGCAGCCAGATTGAAGAGGAGCCCCGTTCGTCCAAGTGGCGACCCCTCGAGAAAAGCTTCCCCTTGCAATGGACTCTCCTTTCTGGAAGCTCTCATCGCCTGAGGATTTCCGGGCCCCACTACTGTTGTTCCCTCGGCTGACCCCCACACTGCTTTTGTACGCGCTGCCAGCGACAATCTCTGCCACACAGCAACTGCCCTTGATACCTTCCGCAAACAATGTTTGTCGTCTCTACCCTCCATCACCGTTTCACCTCACTCCCATTCGTTGACTATTACAAAACAGTCGAAGAGGCGTGCTTTCTCGTCACGACCCTCAACACGGAGCTTTCTCGCGAAGATTTTGAGCTCTGGGCAATGTGTAGTATTGGACTGTTAGGGGATCGAGAAGATGCGGAAAAAGCTATGGGAAAGGTGAAGGTACCAGAGGACATGACAAAAAATGCGTTACGTGGAAAACTAAAGCGAATAAAGTGCGTGCAGTTATTGTGAATGCGCCTGGGGAGAAGCCATTGATGGTAGTCCAGTTTTGTAAGCTGCCAAGTAAAATGCACACGAAATTCAGGGAGATAGAGACGGGTGGGACTGTAGCTATTCATATATTGTATCTCACTACGCTAATGAACTTGAAATCGAGTGAATATATCGTGATAGTGGATCTTTTACCACACCAGAAAAGTTTGATGCACAGGCTAGAATCTATGGAATACCAATCCAAGAGCCAATGTCATTAGCATTTTTTCTGTCACTGAGCAACCTAACTGAGTACGATTAGAATTTGACATCGATCGAGACTCTTGATCCGGAGTTAACCACGAGGTGAAACGTGGGGATCAGAATTATCGAAGATGAAAGTCACCCGAAGTGTAATGCGGTTGGTAGTGCAACAAATAACGATGGACTGGTATGCATTGCGCGACATGTTGACGATAGACACGGAAATAAACATTTCTTACCCTAGAAATGTAAGCAAAAAGGACTCTATGGGCGAGATTGTTGGCTGAAGAAAGGCAGTAACCGAACCAGGAAATACAATTAAGGGGAACGTGGTTTTGGGAAGCAAACTCGGGGCAAATGGCGTCAACCCTAAAATACACAAATGATTCTCCATCTTTCGATTTCACGATTGACAACGAAGCATCTGAGAATATCATTTGTGACCGTAAGTGTCTCTGGTATATGTATAATGCGGATCGGATCAATGTGGAAATGGCTGATGGTGCTACTATATCGTCTGGTGAGAAAGGAACTATCTGTGTAATGCTACACGAAGGCATTTTTCTGCATGTGGGCGACGTTAACTTTGTCCATATATGGAAATGAACATAGTACAGTACGCTCCGTTATATGCAAAATGTATATCTCTATTGATTGAAAGTGATCTATGCCAGCCATCGAACAGGGAATCAGGTTAAGTCGCTGATGGGTTCAGTTCAATGTGAGGTGCGTACTTGTTCTTATCTAGGTACAGAATCCTGTCAGATAGTGAGAAAATTAACACACACATACAAAAAGACTCACAGGGTATTCGCTGTCTTCCTTTCCCTTTAAGCACCCAGCGGTGCAATGGCAATGTACGCATATGACGAGGAGATGCTAGGGGTAGAACGGGGTGGTTTCCTTGCAAGAGTGATATATATAAGTGTCCTCCGGTTTGAAAGGCCGGACCGGGATCCGGGGAATGCTAGAACCTTGAAAAGAATTGATTCCAAAGAGCCGAGGGCACCAGGGGTGCAATATTGCTCAAAAGAGAAGTAGTGAATGGTCAGCAGTGCTGATGTCTGGACGCAATAAGCATCAATGCAAAAACTTTGTATCGACGACTGATTTTGTTCTGGAGCGCGATGATTCATCGCCGGACTGCAACTGAATTTGGATTCCTTCCCCTTTATTCACGCACAAAATTTCCTCAGATGTCTTCAATACCACAACTAGCCACACTTCAGCATTTTCAAGATTTGAATGCAAAAAATCCGTAATTAAATTACAAGATTTATATTTATTGACGAAATTTGTAGCCTTCTTATCTGAAATCTCTTGACGAAAAGTCATTATTTATGAACTTTTTGTGCCCTGTCATGTACCGTAAACATGTGCTTATTTAAGTTCATCCATAGTCAGAGCATCTATGTGTGCGATAGATAAAGTATTTTTTCCCGTAATCACGACACGATATTCAGTACAGCGCACCAGCACGCCACCCAAGAATTTCGCCTCTCCTTTCCCCGTAAACCCTATGCCTTGGATTAGACGCCGCGTTGATATTCTTAAAGCCATTGGATGATTTCTCCTCGCTGTGATTGTAAAGCTGGACTAGCACAAATTCCTTCTTTCCGTTTTCCGAAACGCTCTTCAAAATTATAAACTTACAGTCCGCCCACATTATCAGTTGAAAACGCACGTTCGAAAAAGGAATGGGTTTGAGAAAACACCACTTTTATCTTCCCTGTGAATCTGAGAGAATAAAGTCCAGGTGATCCAGCGGAAAAGAAACCCAAATTCGTGATGTTTGGGAGGAATTCGGGTGCACTCTGGTTACAAAGGGAAAATTTTTGGGTTATTTTAATGCATGGAAGATGTCGTCAGTTATATCCACGCGGCTAATGCGTTATGCGGGATAAGTCGTCACCGATGGTAACACTGTGCTTTACCGGCGATAAATGGTCACCTACAGCTCTCAGCCCATCACGGGCAAGATCTCGATGGGTAGAACCAAGGTTGGGTCTACTGTGATGGTTTAAGATCGAGGAGGCTGTGCTGTACAGTAATGAAGAGGAATCAAATGTAGAAGAGGCAGTGATGGTGCTATGGAACAGCAATAAAAATTAATTATTAGTCCTGTCAACAGGTATGGAGCTGTTGGAAGATCGGATATACCTTTCAAGAGTAAAACACACAAATCTTTCTTGCTGCTGAAGCAGCCTGTAACATGGCATATAGCAGGATGACCCCAATTTTGTGTATTAGTCGCTCGCTCGGTCGCTAAGGTGCTCTCTTAAGTTTGTGTAATTTCTAAAACATAAAAGAATCTGTTCCCCAGGCCCTCATGCCCTGAGAATGTTGACATTCATGGGGACCACCTGTTGCACTGTCAGTACAACAGATGCCGCATCGCTTGTCATGACGCCCAAGTTCGATTATTGGAGGCCGATCTGTCCAAAGCTGTCCGCCACCCTTTGGTAGAGCACAGGCCACGAGTTGGACATTGTCAGCGCTCAGACATTCAAGCCGTGGATCTCATGGCAAGATGCATTTCCTGGAAGTGACCTTCATGAACCCCCTTGCCCGGTCGTATTCCCGAATCAGGAACTTCAACCACCAAACTTTCCTGAACGCGGCCCAATCTGCAAAGCGCACAAGGTGTGAGGGCTGCTTTCTGCTCAGAGAAGGGAAAGGCTACTGCCAATCCCGATGTCTGTTCTGGGAGGATTGCACCCGAAGGCATACGCGTTCGTCGCGGAAGTGGCAGCAAATATGACCACGAGGGCAATGGAGAGCTTCTTCCGAACCAAAATGGTCCTCATGCATAGACACCCACGGCAAGCTGTACTGGCTAACGACGCATATCTCCTCGCCTGCCTCGACCCGTCGATGTAGTCAAAGGGTAACGGATGCGCAGACCCGTTTCTGTTTTCTCCTTCCCTTCTACCCAAAATCCGTTGACATTCCCCCCGCTAGAAACGTCAGACGACGAAGCAAACTACCCCATCATCGCCCCCCTTAAGAATCCTGATCCAAAAAACAATTCCAATTTAATAAGGAATGCATTGCCTGAGATACCACTTGAAATAGTAATTAGTAGAGAACCAGTATTAAGAAAAGCGGAGCGATGGGGAAAATTCCATGCACAGAAATTGTGGAAACATATGTAAGTCGAACACCCGTTGACTATTTATACCGGAGTGCAAGGAAGATCAGGTAGTCCCAGATAAACAGTAAACAAATTTTGTAAATTTTTTTCAGGCTCAATGTTTATTCAAGATATTCCTACTATACAGTACAGAAATATTTACTGGTTTACTCATTGATTTTCTTCAATACTTGTAAAGGGCCACTAAAATAGAAATTGGCTGGCATTACAGCATTATGAGCTATTCACAATTATTAAAGCCTCTGCAATGAAAGATCCAACTTGAGGGGAAAACAATTGATTTGCACGAAAAATAGGAGAAAATGGGGGCGGTAAAAAATAAAATAGGTACAGTAATATTTCGATGATTCACTGTAAACAGGGGGGAAAATTGGTTTTACTGCGAGTAATGGAACGGTTGGGAAAATTGGTTGGGAATAAAGGGGGAAAAATGGTTCTCTGGAATACACTGTATACACAATTTCAAGTTGTAGCCTAAGTGTCGCTCAAGACTCCTTCCAACAAACAACTGGCGTTATTCTGGACGAGTCTCGCCGCGTGACGAGCGAACAATGTTCGCTGCGCATCAGCAATCGGAACGGCTGCCCGTGCGGCAATGCCATTCGCAACCCGGTTGGCGAAGTCCCGAGCGGAAGGGTGCCAGCCCCCCAACGTGGAGAGTGGAAGGCAATGAAGCGATGCCCAGGACCCTTGGAACGTATCAACTCGGCAAAGCGATGCCCAGGCGAGCATGGTTAAGGGGCTTGAGTGGGCATCGCGCCAGGGAGGGAAGGCGGGCGGGGGTCAGGGGATGGATAACGGTTACATCGTAATAGTCCGTGCCCCCGTTCTCTCCAAGCGCCTTGATGTCCGGGCGAACTGCATGGCCGGGTTGTGGCGGCTCGAGGACAGGGTGTCGGGCAGCTTTGGAGAGATCTGCAGCAAACAAACGTGTCTGCGAGTTATGCCGCCACCCGCGTGTGGATCCATAGGCACAGCACAGCGCGTGGTCACCATACTGATCCATGAGGGTCGTGCATCCCCCTTTGTGGCATTTCGAAGCTGGAGGAAACAGTGGCACCTGCAATAGAACTGCAACCACGTCTTGTAATTGCGGTCCGGGATGTAGGTACCCAACCCCGGAGCCGGTTGGCATGACAGCCAGTCCTTGCAACCCTCCACTGACAACGAGGCTCGGAATGCAACAGTCCTCTCATCCCCTTCGGCATGCATCAAAGGCCTTTTCCTCAACTGGGCGGACGAGTTGGCCCTGCCCAAACCTCTGCACTGAGTCGATAGCCGTGAAATGGACCACCTTCTCGGGTGCCACTTGTGTCTTCCAGTCGTCGTGCGCCCGAACTGCGGATTTGTATGAATGAAGAGCAGTGTTCGGTAGCACAGCAGAAGGGTAGAGCAAAGGGCACGCGTGAGGGACACGGAGGAAAGGAACGCAGCCGCCGCAGTGAGCTTCGCAGAGCGAAGCCCAATGCCAAAAGTTGGCTTGAGGGGGCCGAAGGGCGCCACAGGGAGTTGCAATTCCCGAAAAGTGTATTGCTGTCCAGAACCCCGCCCATCAACCCCGCAGTGTAGCTTCAACAGCGGAATCGAATTCCGCGGCCCCTTAGCAGTGGAATGAGGGGGAACTACACGTAGGAGGTAGTTAATGCGACATACGCCGAAGCAGGTCCGTAGTAGATGGAGAGCTACTTGAGTGTCCTCCAGGGTTAACAAAGCGCTGAGGAGAGGCTTCAGTGAAGCGACATGCTTTGAGAACTCGCGCTCCACGAATAGGTCCGATCCGATTGGGGCGCGAAGCACTTTTGTCCCTTCACTATAGTCCTGGCGAAGGTCGGCTGGGAAGGACTGCTGAACAGACGGGGGGGGAGCGGTTGGCCACCAGACGGCACACTTATCCATGCGGAGGTGCAAACCCAAAGCACGCACCTCCGCGGAAGAGAGGAATTGTAGTGCCTCGAATGGCTTCATGGGTGCCCACTATATACCCATCGTCCAAGTACCATAGCTGAAGGAGTAGAGAAGGCCTGCCTGTGGTGTCGCCACATTTTCCAGGCGGGTTTTCAGTTCCCGCGTCACTTTTTGCAGCACAAGGGAGAATAAAAGTGGACCCAGAGGATCCCCTTGCTGCACGCCTACCACGCTCCGGAGCATATCATCCCCACACCACAGATGACCCGGGTTTACCGCGTACGTGTAATTGACCCAAGGTAAGAGCTCGGGAACCTCTCCTCGACCTCCTTCAAAAACGCACTTCGGCTGACCAGGTTGAATGCGTTTTGAAGGTCAACGGTTAACAGTGCATACTCTGCCGATTCGCCATGCTCCTCATAAAGTCGCGTACAGCGTGGACAACTGTTGGTTTGGTTTACTGCGAGTAATCAGGGAACAGCTGACCATATTTTTCATGGATTAAAAACACCTCATATTCCCATGTAAATACTGTATTATTTTTCTGTCACAATTAAAGAGGTTGTTCCCCAAATAGAATGACTGCAGGAAACCAAGAGAGATAAAAATATTTACTCAGTTTTTGCATGAGAGTAGCCCCCCGAAGGCAAGATTCAAGGCTTGGTGCATACTGATCTATACCAACAGCTTGTCATACAAAAGGCTCATGGCTCAATTCCTTTGCCACGCGCCACTTCTAATTATGTCGTATTCCTCTAGCAATTCGAGAGGTGACAGGGGTTTTTGCTCAAATATGTCCCAAAATTCGCTGCCAACTCCAAGGCCCTCGCCCAACGGTAAAGGTCGCGACTGTTGGTGTAGTGCAGCATGAGATGCAAAGTCTGGCTCAGCTCCACCAGAGAGGGCACAGGTACCGCTTTGGAGAAGGCCTCAATGATTATAACTGCCTTGAGGAGATCTATCGGTAAATTTTCGAAGAAGCTGCAGTCCAGGAAGTCAAAAGAGCCAAGTGAATTAGACTAAATGAGACCTCGGACATAATGAAATGGATTTGTTCGAGCTGAACAGTGCGGCGAGCATATCGCGAAAATCTCGTGAACTGTTTTCTTTGGATCCAGTATTCTTCCATTCTTCGATAGCTCGTAATAGTTTGCATAAGTGAACGGCAGTAAATAGATACATCGAAAATAGTCTTATGGAGCTGCCGATACCACCTGCCTCTCGGAAGAGCGTTGAAACCTGGACTAGATGTTAACCAAGAGATTCCGATCTAAAGAGACCAAAGCATTCGACAATTTTCATTTTCATGTTTTTGGCGGTCAACGTTTGAACGATTTCGGGAAGGAGAGATGAATTAACGCCTGCAAAATTGCAGGGTTTGCAACAAATCGTGGAGTCATGACCTGCAAAATGCTCCCTGGTTATTTAAATCATTTTCAACTCACAAAGCATGGGTTTCGTAGAACCCGGTAAAAAAATGCGAAGAAAAGGTTACGACAAGTTGTTCGTAACAGTAAACATGTTTCCCGTACTTGAATTGATCCTGACCGCTACTCCCGTCGTAGTTCTCCCGGCTTGACAGTTGCATGAATTGAAAAAGTTTAACCGTCTCCTGTAAAATTTACGGCATTTTGATAGCTTCGACAGAAAAACAGAAGCCCGCTATTTCTTAACCCGGACAATAGCAGTACGCCTCAAAATGGCAAGCGAAGGTATGAGATAAGGATTCTTTACACTACAGAACGACCACGAAATCATCCACTGCTTCGAAACTTGGTTGAGAAAGAATTATCTCTTACATGTCTTTTGAATAAGGAACAAAATTTCTAGGACCTGTTTCACGCATAGCTCATTTCCCGCCCCGAAGCGGACCATTATACGTCTCCAATTAATATGACTTGACGGAATTTCAACCTGAGGCACTCACAGAAACCAATCTCAAGCATATTCCTACAGTATACATCCAAGCATTTACCTTCCAGGACGTGTGTGTAATCTTTACGGGATTTGGAGAAAGCATGTAGGAAAAGATTCGAAGGGGGGTAGCGGAGAAACTAATCAGAAAAGCGCTAAGAACCTGACGCGCTTGCAACCTGTGCAAGCAGAAAACAAAGCGCAAAATGAGGAGTTGTAGCTCCGCTAAGGAGTTGTGCCGGGACGGGCAGCAGCGAACGTAGAAAGACCGCCGAAGAAAGTGGCACCCTCGGCTCCCATGGCGCTGGACACCTCAGTACAAATAGGAAGAAGCCGAATATCATTTGTTCGACAGAGTCTTCCCTTACGTCCACTTTTCTGTTCCAGCGATGTCGAATGCCGGTCCCTAGTGAACACCTCCTGTCTTCTATCGCGTCTGAGCGTCACAGTTTGAAGTTGATCACATTTTCCGTTCATCCTCTGACAACGATAGAGCTCGCCTCCTTTTCCGTTCTTGAAACGTCCTGCTGTCTCCCTTTCTCTTCCTCGCCTTAACCGCGGTGCCTATCTGTCCTTGAAAGCTTGGGTAGTCTCTGTGTCTTTACCCTGGCCGGGTGCTTTTCTCTGGTCATAAGTGGTAATGGGTGTTTTACTCTTAGAAGATATATCCGATCTAATCATAAGCGATGTGCGGTCTGTGCTTGCCGTTCCAACGACATCGGGCCATCGCTCGATCCCCTGGGCAAACATACCCTGACCTGTAAGTACGAAGATGAGCAGACTCTCCGCCTTGAAATCTTGCCGAATGCACTGAAACACAACCATCAGGAGTTTGGAGTTTCGTGCTTGCTTGAACATCTGCTCCCCCATACTCCGCCTCCTTCCTCTCCCTCGTCCGCCCTTCGCGTAGATCTATATATCTCTGGCACATACGGCCTAGACCAGAAGGATGTCGCTTTGGATGTAACCGTCGTCCAACCACAGGTCAGCTCTCGCGTTTCCCAGTGCGACCTATCCGGCGGCGCAGCTTCCAGGATAGATCGAATATATCTTCCAAGAGTAAAAACACCCAAGCATTCCCCATTACCTTCCACTTCTCAAGTCTCTCCATCAATAACGTCTTTCCTTTCTTGCCCCTATACTGCACAGGCTACTGGTAATTTCACTCTATGTTCCATTCGCAGTAGCTAACCCAAACATCACCCCTTGTCCCTTTCCTTGCATGTCTACCGCTGTCCCGGAGCCGCGGGCTCCAGTGTCCTGCTCACCCCTGTAAGATCCCAGAAACCCATGCCCGGCGCGGATCACGCCTCCTCGGACGTCGTCGCGGACATGAGCCGCATTCTTACTCCAATTACTGACCTGGCCTCAACGGGTGCTACTTCCGTGCTCTTCGAGCTTCAGAAGGAAGACTCAGCCCTTGTCACCGCTTTTTGGTGCTTGCGCAGCACCCAAGCGGCTAAAAACGTCGTCACCTTCCTATCTCTGATTGCCTCCAGCAATGGCTGCACCTCTTAAAAATGGAGGATACTGTTTTCGTCATGAACTTTGTATTACAGAAAATGGTCTTCACCTTGTCTAATACAGAAAAAAGTCCTCCCCCGTGTAGTCCAGCAACTTACAACGATATCGCCCCTGACTTTGCTCACCGTCCTTTCCAAATTTGCCTCCCATCCTCCCTAGATATTTTAATACTGTATCCTATCCTCCAAATTAGCGTTTTACTTTTTAATCTACCTTCTTCATCAAACTCACTCCTTATGTAGAAATTCCGTGCAAATTCGCTACTGCAAATTCGATTTCAACTTTTTAAAACCGACTCCAGTCCGCCTCTAAGGTGTAACTCAACCTAATTTACCCATTTTTTTGAGATCCACCAACCCCTACACACACTATTCTTCCCCTCACACCCTCTATCCTCCGTCGAAAATCATTTACAATCAAAATGAACAACCTTCGCCCCTCCGCCACCATCACCAAAAACAGCCCCTCTCGCCCCTTACACGGCCTTGCGCTCGCTGCATATGGTCCGACGGGCGCAGACGACTACCTGTGACGCCAGACTAAGAAGCATATAATCGAGTTCGTCCGCAAACTCTTCGTCGAGGATGAGGCCGAGGAAGTACCTGAAGGGCAGGAGTGGGAAGTCGAGGAGGGAGCTGGGGAGACCTTCGAAGAGTGGGCAGCCCCGGAATTGTTCTACGAGGTTAATGATGAGGAGGACGAGAAGAATGTGGAAGATGAGGAGGACGAGGAGAATTGGGAGGATATCGAGGACGAGGACGAGGAGTATGAAGGACAGATGACATGGGAAGTGTTGGAATGGTGGAATGTATGGAAAAGTGGTACCGACGATGGACCCGGATGGGGATATATTTAGTAGTTTAGATATCTCCCAGGAGGAAATAGATACTTATAAGCCGTTCACAGATATCTATGGGGACGGCTTGGGCAGCATGGATATTTTAGAGGAGTTGTTTGGATCTGATTTAGAGAATGGGAAATAGGAGGACCTTATTGATTGTTAGTTTCTTAAGTATCTTTTTTTTAGAGTATATCATCCTCACAAATTGTTTGTATGCATTTCCTGGTACATTCTGTAGTTTTGTTCGGACTAACGGGGTAGCCGAAAGTCTATATAGGCTGAGTAAACTGCTTCCTCATGGAGAGGTCAAGCAAGTTGAGAGACAACTTCAAGCCAAGTCTCGAGTAGTAGGAAGTTCAAAGTCAACTCCAGAATCAAGAAACATTTTTCCTACGCTGGTCGCAGAACATCAGTGGTAGACCCTGCCCCTTCCATACTTGCTTGTAGAACTCTCAACTCTCTTCCATATACACTCCTTTTTTTTCGTTCAACTATACCATGGTAGCACTTTTATCGCTTGCAACACCCCCTTCTTGGGGTAGTTGGTTCTGAGTATCTCTCCTCCCGACGATCTACCCCTATCAAACTTCCTTGGGAGCTGCAAGCGGGTCCTTACCAGCCCTGCATTCCCCTTTTATTGGCTTTTGAGATCTGCGGAAAGTGTACGTGGTCACTGTCGGTCAGACTAAATTCGAACACATGCATCTTACAAACTTACAGTAGGACATCCGAAAGTGCACTGTCAAAATAACATTTTGGCCACCTAAAGAACACTAATGATTAAAAATAAAGCACTATGTCAATATGATACCTCCTACACGTGTTTAGTTCCCGGGCGGGCACTTAACACGTATGACATATGTTAGGACCAAGAAATGATGGACTGTAGATCTCCCAAAGTGGAACCCAGAAACCTCCCCTCGACTGATATCCCGGAGCTTCTAGTATGAATAGGAAAGGGTAGTGCAGCCAGTCCACTCACGATGCCGGATAAATTCGCTTCCAGTTAAAGTTGTAGTATTGTAATCTGCTCTGTTCTGTTCAGATGGGCAATATTCATTAAAAACAACACCATTCTCGACAGCATCATGAACATGCCAATATTTGATTTCAACATGATGAAATTTTCGAAGATTGTGGGTTGCATCAGAGCGACTAGTAGTACACAGGCTATCTTGATATAAAACGGTGAGTTAGTCTCGCTTGAAATCACGTTCTTCCAAAACGTTTCTTATCCAGGGAAAATCCTTAATACAGTTCGAAAATGCGATAAACTCTGCTTCTGCTTATGATAATGAGATGCACGTGTGAAGATTACAACTTCAAATTATCGGGCTTTCACTGACCATCATTAAAAGAGCAGAGCGAGAGCGGTGCCTTTCTTTGTCTTGACCGCAGTTTGCGTCGCAACAAACTTTCTATTTAATTCTTTTGGCGTCCTTTGCAGGCTTTTCAATAGAATACACTACCGCGAGTTCCTATAAGATACTTGATCACATTTTGAGGGCAGTGCAGTGCTGGGGTCTGGATTAGCGATATGCTTTGCCAACATGGACACAGAACTACTCAAATCTGGTGTAGTCGTAGTGGAGATGTAAAGGCGAGAAACAACAAGTTTCGTTTATTGAAAAGTTTTCACGTTCTAAATTTATCAGAAGTGAGAGATTTTTGCTTGTCGCAAAGAACGTGACCGAGAGGAACAGGACAATTTTTCGGCTTTTTTTTTCCATGTTACTTCTTCCAATTATTTCAGCAATAAATGCTGATTGGGAAAGGGGATGCCAGCGAGCTGTATCAAACTTGATATTGAACAAAAAGCAGTAATTACAAGATACGTAAGTTGGGGCTATATTGTAAGCCCTGCTGAACTTATTGAATTTGTTTCCTCTTACTAAATAACAAAATATCATTCATATACACAAGAAGATACACTACACCCCCACACTGGTGTCGAAAAGTCGCACACTGGGTCATTTTGAGGGCAGTGAGCCCAAGCGATAGAAGAAACCCGCCAAGTTGCTTCAACAATAGTTTTGGTGCTTGTAACAACCCATAGAGGGATTTACGTAAGCGAAAAATTCTGCCATCAGCATTTAATACTCCGGGATGTTGGGCCACTTGACCCAGTATTGTGAGGATGCCGGCAGGGTTGCATATAGGAGCCTCTCTAACGTCCAAACGCTTTTGATACCAGCCAAATGACATTGATAGAGTAAGCAGAAGTCGTATGATATCCATGCATGCCACAAATGTATACAGATCTGCTGCAGGTATAACACACCTGCTCTGCAAATTGCCGCGTGCGACAAGTCTTCCTTTGAAACGAGTAGGCTTTCCATTCTGGTCACGCTTTATTCGTCACATAATTTTAGTTCGGATCATTTCTGCATTATAGGAAATGTCGTAATCATCATCATAGGTACAGGGTTTCTTGAGAGTATTGAACTCTTCACTAATTGCATCAACCCAGTAAGATGCTTACGGTGATTTCAGAGCTTCCTTAACCCTGGGCTCATCAGAGGTCGTCAATGCGGGCGGCAGTGCAATGAGCAAGTAATTAACAGGATTTATCTGCAAATGTTGTACTTGCAACTGTTCCGGGGCCCTGTTTAGTGGTCGCCTTGCTCTTTTTATGCTGAAATATCGACATCATTCTTCACTCCTTCGACTAAACGTTTTGCACTTTGATTGGTAGAGGTATCAGGTATGTAGGTAAGAAGTTCTACAGCAGCCGAATCAGCTAAAGGATTATCACTGTCAGTATTTGTACCAGCGAGTGCATCATTGTTACAACAGACGAGAAGATCTATCTCAATAGAGGCACTGGATTCAATGGAAAATCCATAGTACGTGTCGCGAGGGTCATTAAACTGTTCAAGATTTACCGTATCGCAGTAGCCTGAATATATTCCTTATCAAACTTAACATGCTTAGTGTAGATGATACTGCCAGTAGCAGTGAGGATCTAATAAACGCCTCCCTGTACATGGCACAGCAAAATTTCACCTTGAAGACGGGTTTGAAATGGTGCCAGCCGATTGACATTTTCAGGGCAGCGAGAAGGATGGATGTATCTGACATGAGTAGATTGTTCTACAAACGTGATAGGATGCAGAATCTTCTTCATGGCTGAGTTAAGAATGATGTTTCGGGCCTGAACCACATGCTCAATAGTCTCAGTCCAGTACTTAACGAGGAGTTTGGCTTGATCCAGGACTGTGCGGGCTAGTGATAGTATTATCCAATTTATGCGTTCAGCTTATCCATTATAGGATGTTTTGCAAGTTTTTCTGGCAGAAAAAATCACGCCTACATCTTTAAGTGAGCTCACTGCTTCCTGAAACTCACAACTGCCATCAAAATGGCATCAACTGACAGCGTGCCCAGACTGAAGTTCAATATTGCGCACTTCGGAAGTTATGAATTTGTTAGCATCTCCTTTCGCTTTCAGCGGTGAGGCCATGATGAGACGAGACAGTTCATCCGTGAGGGCCACAAAGAATCGATGACCTGAATGAGACTCCGGATTAATAAGCCTTTAGATGACCTGGCTTTAAGAATTTCATAAGGGAACCACTAGACCTCTTTCAATACATTCCGATGAGGCAATGCTCGCGTGATGGTTTTCGGTACCTAAACCGCGATATTTCGCTAGATGAAATCAGTTGTAGTTTAATGCCCTGTGTTCAGACATGATCAAGAAGATTGTTTCATGCCACAATATATCTATCATGGATCTTTCTTTTCGATGCATCACAATTCTGCTTAGAGTGCACTAGTTTTTTGTTACCTTTTTGCTCAATATTGCGAGCACAATATGATTCAGAGTCTTTCAAGTCATATTTCTTTGCCAGCAGGTTATTAGCTTGCTCTGCTCTAGCACTTTCTTTGAACTCCTTGTCGCAATTCAGATCAGTTTCCGCGTTCATACTTCTTACAACAGAATTTTTGTCGTAGTTTTCATTTTTAGTAGTCGAAATAGTGGCAGAAGAACCACCGTCACTACTGTAATCGACTTAAACATTGTCAATTTCATGACTCATTTGTTCAGTTAAGTCTGATGGTACAACAGCCATCATAACATGTTCAATACTAGACTACTCATCGTTAATAACTGAATTGAAAATTCTTCCTTGGCTACTTATAGGGGTAGATCGTCGGGAGGAGAGATACTCAGAACCAACTACCCCAAGAAGGGGGTGTTGCAAGCGATAAAAGTGCTACCATGGTATAGTTGAACGAAAAAAAAGGAGTGTATATGGAAGAGAGTTGAGAGTTCTACAAGCAAGTATGGAAGGGGCAGGGTCTACCACTGATGTTCTGCGACCAGCGTAGGAAAAATGTTTCTTGATTCTGGAGTTGACTTTGAACTTCCTACTACTCGAGACTTGGCTTGAAGTTGTCTCTCAACTTCTTGACCTCTCCATGAGGAAGCAGTTTACTCAGCCTATATAGACTTTCGGCTACCCCGTTAGTCCGAACAAAACTACAGAATGTACCAGGAAATGCATACAAACAATTTGTGAGGATGATATACTCTAAACAAAAGATACTTAAGAAACAAACAATCAATAAGGTCCTCCTATTTCCCATTCTCTAAATCAGATCCAAACAACTCCTCTAAAATATCCATGCTGCCCAAGCCGTCCCCATAGATATCTGCGAACGGCTTATAACTATCTATTTCCTCCTGGAAGAAATCTAAACTACTAAAGATATCTCCATCCGGTTCCAGCGTTGGCACCACTTGTTCCATACTCTCTAGTCCAGGCCCCACCAGTCCAAGACTCTCCATGCCCTCTGTTCCCTCATCCACCTCGTCCTCGTCCTCGTCCTCATCATCATCCTCCTCCTCCTCTTCCTCCTCTTTCTCCTCTTCCTCCTCTTCCTCCTCTTCCTCCCCATCCTTCTCCGGAGTCTCGTACACTAGCTCAGGGGCTAACTATTCCTCGAAGGACTCCCCGCTCTCCTTCTCGACTTTCTCAGTCTCATCCTCACTTACCTCCCTCGCCTCTTCTTCTATGAAGAGGCGGCGAACGAACTCGATGATTTTCTTCTTAGATTGCCGCCGGATGTAGTCGTCGGCATCGGTTGGCCCGTAGACGGCGAGACGGAGGCCATTGATGGGACGGAAAGGGCGGTTTTTGGAGATAGGGACAGAGGGGCGATTTGACGTCATATTTCTGGAAAAGAGTTGAGCGGGGTTGCGGATGTTGACAGAAAGGGTAATCAGCTTATCAAGTTGTTGGTGGTAGGAGTGATGCTTCAGCGACAATGCTATAGCACTTTAAATAGGGGCATGTCTTTGGTAATAATCATGGTCTTGGTCCAAAAAAGGCGATACTGCGGCCTTGTATTTACATGAATTCGGAGCACCATAAAAATCGACGTGATAAAATATCAGAACTGAATTTGGGAGGCGAAGTGACCACGAATTGAAAGGCGTCTCTTTGAAGGGGGAGGTCCAAATATTCAAACATAAAATAGAAAATGGAGTTGTACAGTGAATTTGGATTCATAAAGGAAAAAGATATTCAGAATTTGTTTGGGAAGACAAAGGTAGGATGATTGGTCAAGGACGGATTTCAAGATGCGAAGAGGACCTTTTTCGTTCCGACAGCTACCTCCAATGTATTAACGTCTCTCAGTTCGTCTGACTGCTTATCTAATTATACAAAATTCGTCCTCTATATCAATCAATAAAGCCATCCGTGGACCCAACAAGGTCCAAAATACCTTCGGAAGCAGGAGTAGTAATTGAGAGAAACTCCTTGAGAGCTGGGGTTCCACAAGCGTGTTGCTTAGAGACACATTATTAATGCCTCCGTCGCCTTATCACACCGTTCTAGTTCCTGGACGATCTCCAAGGACTTTAGAATAGTCACTGAATAGAATTGGGGCGTTGCACTTCTGTAGCGGATGAACGACTCTACTTCAGGGGTCATATTGGATATAGTTCCAGAGTCCAGCATCAATGAAGTGTCAATTGAAGTTTCCGATTTTTCATCACTTGCGCGTATACTTAGATTCCTGGATATAGCACGTGCATTTTCAGCCCGATTATTCATTTTCCGGGTTTTTTGATTTTACCTCTTCGTCGGAACTCTGCTTTAAATTGCCGTACTTCTCACCGAAACTCTGTCTGAACTAGCTTATGGACCATAATTCATTCCATTCTTTTGAAGTTGCGAACAAGCTCACTTGACATGAACGACTTGGTTCTGTGGCTCAAGGGATTAAAAAACGATGTTTTGTGATTGTTTTTCTCACAGATTTGGCATTTCATTTTTAGGGTCAGTCCAACACTCGCGCAGTCACTGTTTTATTTCTAGAGACAATGGGCTGTTTTTCTTCAATTTTTATTGCATTCATGCTCTCGCAATTTAACTTTTCTCCCGCAAGTGATTTTATTGTTGCTTACACAGGATTCAACTGCTCTGCCCAGATCGATGCAATGAGAATTCCAAATTCCATAACTTCATCGATAGAGGAACCTATCACCTTGAGCGTTTTAAGAAGTATTCCCATCTTGCTGACGTGATCAGATAAGTCTTGCGAGATTGACTGCAGCGTAGAGTCAAAAACTCACTCATGCATGAGATCTTTGAAGCAGGAGACCTTTGAGTCAAAGCGCTGGTTAAGTTTTGCTATCATATTGCAAGCATTCCCAAAAACTGACCTTATAACACGCAATGTTGTATACGTCAGTGCACTAATGATAATCCCACTAGCAAATCTCTGCATTCTCTTGAAATTATTAACTTCCTTCTCAGTTGCGTCATCAGCACGAGTAAATTTGTTCTCTAAAACATCAGAAATATTCTTCTCGTCACAAGCCGGATAAACATGAATACGACGTAAAGAGTAGTCTGACTTGGAGTGACGTAGTCTTATCTTGACCTTACTGCTTTCTTCCATAGCAAAAGAAATCAATTTAAGAAGAAAATTACAGTGCAACTGAAATCCACAATTAATTGTTGGCCTCAGGAGTAGTTTTAAACTCAAAACAAACCGGAAAATCTTGGCTTAGTTGCGCTGCGATGCTACCATCTTGAAAGGGAGGATACTATTTTTCTCATGAACTTCTTCGGGAAGCTGCGAGCTGGTCGTTACAAGCTCTGCCTTCCCCTTTTATTAACTTTAACAGAGAGAAGAATAGGGAAGAAGTATCTCCTAAAGTAGCACCTCGGACAAAGGGCAGCTCAGGCATGGGATCATTGGGTGTTCTACGGCCAACTATAGAAATTGCCGAAGCAACTCTCTCGAACACCCACCACAAAATCATCAGGAGACTGCTTCTTCAACACTGCTTGACGTTGTCCCACCCTTGCGTGACTTTACAAAAGAGGAGCTCTGTGTCGTCCGCGCCTTCAAACCTGGTTCCTCCGCAGGGGACTCTGGCCTTAAGCCATGTCACCTTGTTGAACTGATGCGATCACTGTCTCCTCCGGTCCATTCGTATTCCTAGAACTTGGAATAGGATAACATCTTCACGGCTTTGGTCACAATAAAAATGGAGTAAAATTGTCTTCAAAAAGTTTCACGGCCTTGGACGCAATAAAATGGGAGGCAAAATTACTGGTATGAATTTTCATGATGGCAAATCAACAAAAAAGTCTGTTTGATACAATATTGGAACTGTATTTGGAGGACGACGCAGATCACGAGTCGAAATATTTATACGAATTACTTATACTTTAACAAGGACCAATTCTTCAAATGGAGAACTTGAATTTATAAATAAGAAGGTCTTTGGATTTCTTTTCTGTCGAATGAAAAGGTTGGATGACAGAATTTGGAAAGGGAAAGGCCAAAGATGTATCCTGGAGATAAAGGGAACAAGAACTTGACGAAAGTGGTGATAAAAACTGTAGCTAGCCAATTTTCAGCAGTTTTTTTCAAGACTTAAATGCGAAAGTGTCTAATTGAATGACAAGCTGTATATTCCTGTACGAAATCTGTGGCCTTCTCATCTGAAATCGATTGATGAATAGTCATTATTTCTGTATTCCTTTTGCACTGTAATGCACTATAATATGTATGCTGATTTAAGTACAGTCATAGTCACAGCATCTACTTGTGCGATAGGAACAGTATTTCGTCCCGTTATCACGACACGAGATCAAGTACCGCAAAATCAAAGTAGCATGAAAGTGAAAACTCACCCAAAAACTTCATCTCTCCTCTCTCCGTAAAATTTATGCCTTGGATTTGACGCCGCATTGATATTAGATTTTTCCTCTTCTCTGAGCCTGAAAATCAAATCCAATGAAAATTCCTTCTTTCACTGGTCCGAAGCACTTTTCATAATTATAGACCTACAGTGCGCCCACATTATGAGTTGAAAGCGCACGTTCGAAACAGGAATGGTGCACGAAAAATTCACGTTTATCTCCTCCGTAGACATGAGAGAATACAGTCTCTGAAGCTCCGGAGGTTGAGAAACCCAAAATCAAGATGATGGGCAGTAATTCGTTTGCACTGTGCTTTACTGGCGATAAATGTGCATTTACAGTTCGCAGCCCATCATGGAAAAGATCGAAATGGGGAGAAACAGGGCTTGTCCTACCATGAGAGTTTAAGATTGTGGAACATATGCTGCATGGCAATGAAGAGGAATCAAATATAGAACAGGCAGTGATGGTGCCATGGAACAGCAAGTAAAAATTAGTCATTAGTACTGCAAACAGGTATGCAGCTTTCAAAGCAATCTTTAACATGGCATGCCTCTATAACAGAATGAACTGGAGTATTTTTGTCTTATTTCCTCACTCGCTTGCAAATTTGATCCTGCTGAGCTGTAATAGATGATGAGCTGTCATATCAAACTGTGTGTTTTCTGTACTGGCTTTATCACAAGACCTTTTCGTATAACATTCCCGCCCTTTCAGAAATCGAGACACTTGGGCCTATTTATTATGAATAATCAACCCTTCGATAAAGGTTTTTGAACATCATTCCATAGAATTTTTAGCGACGGATTGCAATATATTTGCTTCGTTAAACCATCAACATGATTTGCAATATTACCGATAAATCCAATATTTTTTATTTTAAAATTTTTGAAGGCTTCGAGAGCAGCAGCAATGTTTATCATCAAACGTCTATCAGTGGCATGTGAAGCACAGGTAGTGACACCGAAAATTTGCCTCGGGTCTGTGAACAAGCTCAGGGGTATTTTACTTTTTAAGATGAGCCCAAAGTCTTGTTGCAATACGTAAGCGACATCTACTGAGGCATATAATGCGTAAAAGTCTCCAAAAATGATATATCGGACGACTTTACGATACTTGCGGCTGCTGTAGTTCAATATATGATAGCGATTGGATTCATCACAAAGAAAAATGATTAATCCTAGCTGCGAAGTAAAATATATGGTTGTCGCAAATTAGGCATCTGTATAGATACGAATATATAGGGTGCTGAAATTGAGCAGGGCTTACTTGAGAAGTATTTCTGTCGTATCTTTCACATAGCTTAATGGATTAAACAAGTTTCTCGATTTCCTTCTTTCTAACAGTGTAAGGGTATACTTGTCCTGTGCGACTGACTGCAAAACATATGCCTGGAGGGCAGGTGAGATAACAACTTAAAAGCGGCGCGAACGTAGCGGAACAGCTCAAAGGTAGAATTTTTCGGAACCGTTTTGAACTCGGTAGGATTATTGTTGTTAATGAGTTTAGAGAGGTCGCTGATCATGAAACGATTTTGTTCGAATACAGATGTCAAGGAACTCAAGGTTATCGTATTCAATCGTTTTTGACTGAAATGGATGAGCTGTGATTTCAATGAGCTTATCACTTTTTTTCATTTCTAGCAAACAAATAAGTATCAAGATTGGCTGCAAAAGTCCATTGGTATCTTCGGTAGCTATTCTCATGTGAAGAAACAGATCCCCATCGATTGGTAGCATTCTAAGTTCTTACTTGATAAAGAATTCGTGAGTAGCCCCTCAGTGGTTATCAGAGTCACAGATACCATAAAACGGCCTTTTAGCTTCAATACTTGATCTCCTCTAATCTTGGATAATTTTCGATTTGCTTCATGTTTCTCAAGATAAATATCACATCTCAGCCTTCCTTTCACTTAGAGGTAAGCTTGAACGAAATCAACCAATTCGAATCCGTAATTGAGAATGGCATATACTGAAATAATTATTTTCGTGGAGCTTTGGCTATGCAAGATGAACTATTTCATATCTTATTTGCAGCCTTGCCAACCGAAAAAGGCTTTGGACTTCTATCAGTCGGTACTTGGATTCTTTAGAGCAAGTTCAAATCTTCCACCAATAATAATTCCTTTGTGGGGGAGAGACGCAATACTGACGAATTACCAGTCATTATGATCAAATTGACCCGGAATCTCATTGCGTTTGGCCGTTTCAAATTCTGCAGAGTTGAAACTTGCGTCTGAGCCAGTAAGCCTCTCCATGATATATTTTAGGCTTATTGTCTCAAAAGACCCAGTTTTCCTTCGGTTTTGACCCAAAATTCAACCATTCTTTCTTGAACAGTTGTTGAAAACTTTTCGCCCGACAGAAATAGCTCAAAGACGTATTTTATTGCGTCACAGTCAAAAGGTGTCAAAATAGCTTGGGAAAGGAGAGACCATGTATAGCGACGCGGCTTAACGGCTCCATCGTTTATGCTTAACCGATTGTAGCTTTGCGAATATATTCAATCTTGTGTGCTTCACTCTTGTGCGAAACATGCAGTTGCGGTGAAAGCCTTGTTATCAGCTTTTATAGTGTTTCAACTGTTGCAAGCTCATCAAGGACTTTGGAAGTACATTCAGATAACCTAAGTCCACTGAGATAGTCCTTCACTCTATTTTGAAGAGCTATGGAGCTGTATGCATTCCCAATGAGGCTTATCGCTTCAATAGACGAATTAACTTCGTTATCAATGCGACCCAGTTAAAATTTCTTAGCATAAAAAATGTAGAAGATTATGAAGTTATTGCTTCTTCTGAGCAGTGCTGAGACCATAGTCATGAGGTAATTCGGATGGAAAGTGGCTTATATTCAAAAGTGGTTGGTTTATAAGTACCCATATTCTATGCTACAGTTCATATCAAGGCTTTATTCCGTATAATAGTACAGTAAAATTAAAATGTCAATTAAATTAAACCAGCAACATTGTGAGGATATGTCGGGAATGTAGTACCACAGCCCAAAAAACTTGCCACGTCTAGCACGTAGCAATGTTGTGGGTGGAAGTCTACATTAAGCGTTACAAGCCGAGCTTACGATTTTTTAGATAACTACTGACTGTTGTAGCCGAAGAGATGGCCCTTTCTTATTGCGGCAAGAACAAGTGTCTACCTCTTCTGTCTGATGGCTGGTTTTTCTCGTCTCGGACTTGCTCCGCTACTCGATACGCAAGCCCTTATATACACTTTTTGTAGCCTGTCTGCACTGCATATGTGATTACAGAGCAATGCACTACAAAATTTGTCCACCAAAAACAATACATCTGATGGCTACATTAGTATTTGGACAGCTTAACAAATGCCCAGTAAAGCAAATACACGACGTGAACCACTTCAAACTGTTAAGGGTGTGATAATTAACTTGATTTTTTTGGAGCTCGATCCGAGAATTTATCTGTCATTAATTATTCTCTGTTCTTTCGAAAAGGGCAACTGAACCGACTTCACTTTACTGCAAGAGCTATGAATTTTCATTTATATCAGCAAAGATCAATGGGATCCATTTGCACTGCTGACTGTATTCATTAGCAAGAAAACCCCTTAAAAGTTCTGGAGTTAAGTTTGTAGTCATTACTAAAGATACTCGAGCTATGAAGGAGATCAGAAAAACGTTTTGTCGCAACTAATACTGCTCATTAAAGCGACCACGAAAGTAAAAGCACTCAATAACGAGCTTTCTCTGTATTTAACCACCACTGGTGGCTGAAAGACTCAAAATGAAGGCAGTCATGCACATATCAGGAGTAAATCACGACTGAAAAAATAAAAAAGTTTGTTTTAAGCTGCTGCAGGTAGATGCGAAACTTCATTAATTTTGGTGAGCAAATCAGTCGAAAAATCTGCGACTTTCACAAACCTTTCTTTTAGTTTTCTCCCTCCTAGTAGGAATTTGTATTCGATAGTCTATTCTGAGAACTCCCAATGACAGGAGATTAAAATACAAAGCAAATAAGAACTAGTAAACTAATGGTTTTAATCTTAAAAATAAAGGAAAGGCTAAAAAATGAGATGCAAAGTCCGAAACGACAAGTGCTTTCGCATCCTGAAGTTTTAATAGTGCGAGTAAAACTATTTGTTCCATTAAATTAAGCTTTTTATAATTCCAGAGTGCATAACGAGCCAGATAGCATACTAATACGGGACATTGTGCATAATCAATTCTAACTATTACTAGCTGATATACCTAGGTTACACCGTGTAAATAGATACGGCAGAAATAATTAGGGTGTCTGAACAGTATAAAAAGTTTTACTTGAGACTACTTTAATCTTTAATAAATCAAATATTTTGGTATAAGCCTTCCCAAGACAAATTATGAGTCTACCCTCCCCTCATCATCAAAACGAATATCTTTCCCATGAATCAATAGCCATCAACTCCTCCCAAACAATCAATTTACCGCCGGCATCTTTTGCTTACTCATATATAAAAGCGTAATGGATCATCACGGGCTAGATGAGCATTTGAAGGAAAAATGATAAAATTGATATGCGTGTTTGAAAAATATGTTTTTTCTAGACAAAGAAGAATTTGAGGAAAATTAAACTCAAAATCTTGCATGAATGCTATTCCACGCTAAATACTGAACATTTGCAAATTTACAAAACAACTAAAAGAGCATCATCAAAGTTTTGCTATAAGAACTTGCTTACGTATGTACAGCGATAGGTTCGTTCTTGCCTTATCCAAAGAAATAATGCAGCTTCACAAAAACCCACAGGCCGCCTAAATACCTCATCTCACTGAAATTGGAACAGTCGTATTAAAGTATAGATAAAATTACAGCATTTACCAGTCTATAAATCGGAAACAGTGGCATGACAGCTGTCGTTGAATGGCTTTCAAAAATGACCAATTCTAATCCAAAGATGCCAAATATTCGCGCTTTATCAACTGCTAGGCCATTTAAGAATCATGAATCCAGGAAACACAGAATGCTGGATATCACTCTTTGTCGTCAAGACTCTATATTCATGCGAAGGTTTTTCAGTGGTATGTCGCTTCTTCTACGTAGTAAGGAATCTTCTTTTTCCGGTGTATCACACAAACATATGATAACTTGTAAATAAGAAACAAGAAAATATAACACATAGTTTGTTATTCCGTTTGGTGAGACAAGACGTATTGGGACAAATACCTGGTAGACGTCGACATTGCTTAAAACTAATCTATTTGAAACTAGCGAGATTTTTCTCTTATTGAAATCTTCAGTTCACCTGAGAGCTGTTCAGTTGAAAATATTATCCACAAAACAGCCAGTTCCGACATTTTTATAAAATTGCTTGGATTCCAGCAATTTGGCCTGCATAATGACTGGCATTGACGAGGAATTTTACGGGGCGTAGTTACTACCCCCCTACTGTATAAGCTTGTATCTATTTGGTTCTTTAATGTTTGAAAAGTGCGATTCGTATCAGCATGCCTTTTTTGAGTCGATTGTTGTTGTCTGGAGTACTTTAACATAGGTCCAATACATCTCAACCAAAAGCAGAACACCCAATCCTCCCCCCTTTGCAGCCATTCTGCGGTTTTTGGATAACAACTTTAGTACAATAAATGAACACCTTTTCTTCCATTCAATGAAATGGTTCTACTTCTCAAATATTAGAATATTGTAATACAAAAATGGTCCGCCCCTCGTGTAATACAGGAAATAGTCCTCCCAAAGGGAATAGCAACTTATAACGATCCCGCTCCTGCCTCCGCTTACCGTCCTCTCCAAATTTGTGTACTATCCTCCCTACATATTTTAATACAGTATCCTTTCCTCCAAATCAGCGTTTTACGTCTTTTTTATCTACCTTCTTCATCAAATTCACTCCTTATGTAGAAATTTCACGCAAATGCGCTACTGCAATTTCGATTTTAACTTTAGTACCGACTCCAGTCCGCCTCTAAGGTGTACTTAAACCCATTTTACCCAACTTTTTTGAGATCCACCAACCCCTACACACACTACCCTCCCCTCACACCCTCTATCCTCCATCCACAATCGCCCACTCCATTTACAACCAAAATGAACAACCTTCGCCCCTCCGCCTCCATCACCAAAAATCGCCACCCCCGCCCCCTAAACTCATTCCCCTACTCCCTTTCGGACCTACTGACCGTGATGACTACCTACGCCGCAAACAAAAAAAGGTGATCGAATTCGTGCGTCGCTTGTTCGTCGAGGAGGAGGCGGAGGAGGTACCTGAGGGCAGGAGTGGGAAGTCGAGGAGGGAGCTGGGGAGACCTTCGAGGAGTGGGCAGCCCGGAATTGGTCTACGAGGTTAACGATGAGGAGGACGAGGATGAGGACGAGGACGAGGAGGATGAGGGAAAGGGAGGCATGGGAAGTGTTGGAATGGTGGGCCGGGACTGGAAAGTATGGAACAAGTGGTGCCGACGCTGGAACCGGATGGGGATATCTTTAGTAGTTTAGATATCTCCCAGGAGGAAATAGAGAGCTATGAGCCGTTCGCAGATATTTGTGGGACTTGGGCAGCATGGATATTTTGGAGGAGTTTTTGGATCTGATGTAGAGAATGGGAAATAAGAGGACCATATCGATTGTTCGTTTCTTAAGTATCTTTTGTTTAGAATATATCATCCACACAAAGTGTTTTTATGAATTTCCTGGTATCTTCTGTAGTTTTGTTTGGACTTTAGTGGTAGCCAAAAGTCTATATAAGCTGAGTAAAGTTGGCAGACAGCTTCAAGTCAAGTCCCGAGTAGTAGGAAGTTTAGAGTCAACTTCAGACCCAAGAAAAATTTTTCCTACGCTGGTTGCAGAACATCAGTGGTAGACCCTGCCCTTCTATACTTGCTTGTAGCCCTCTCAACTGTCTTCCTTACCCACTCCTTTTTGTTCGTTCAACTATACCACGGTAGCATCTTTTTCGCTTGCAAAACCTCCTTGTTGGGGTAGTTGGGCCTGAGCATCTCTTCTTCCGACGATTTACCCCTATCAATTAGTCGTACGTTTTCCCACCCAGGAGAAATACGCATGCATCGCCTTCAATTTGGTTATATTTGGCAATCAAGCAATGATCGAAACGGCTATATTAGTAGAATTGACTAGAAGTTCGATATTGCAGACATCTACTGTTTTGGAATTTAATCTTACTGTCACTAGAAGAGCGGGACCGGGGTGCATTTGTTATAACGGATAAGCCGGCTGATATGCAGTCAACTTGTATGCTGGTATTAATCCGGAAAGTCAGCAGTAAATGCTTGGTATTTCCGCTTTTTCTCCTCGTGGGCTGCATTGGGGCTTTTGAGTCGGTTGAATCCCTTCTCTTTGGTTCAGGAGGGAGCCAGAGGTCGATAAACGTTACTTCGGAAAACTCCGTATCACTAGCAGCTCCATCGCCGTGATATCCGGTCTTGTCCATGTGTTGGGGCGTAAATCGGGACTCAATGAATGACCGTCGCGCGGCCCTTTCAAGGTCGTTACAGAGGAGGGTCACCTAGTTATGGCGAGAACTGCGCTCCCAGCCGCAGTGGAAATGCACCAAGCAAACGGCACTAGAACCAAGAAACGAAGCGGCCGCAATGTTCTTCGCAGAGGTGAAACCGATTCCCAGGGTCGCCTTTTTCTCCTCGAGCGATTTGGCGGATAATTGTAGCTCCTTGAATATTGTGCTGTCGAACACTCCACCCGCCAGTGTACGGACGCAATTTTCGATTAGGCTGTCTTAGTATCCAGCCCTTTCCGTGTGCAGGAAGGCAGCACAGATCGCAGAAGATGCCTCACTTTGCATACTCCAACGCAATTTTAAAGTAAGTGAAATGAGGCGTGTTTGTCGTAAATCTCCATAACCACGTGTTGGGAAGGCTCGAGAGACTGTACATGGTCCAGGATGCCCTGTTCCATGAACGCTTGGGAACCGATAGGCGAGTTTAAAACAATAGTCCCGCGCTGTATTCCTGTCCTTTCAGGAGAGTATGCGGCCTGAACCGACGCGGAAGGGACAGAAGGCCACCACACCTTGCATTTCGACACCGCCAGATGACGACCACGACATTCTACCTCAGGGGAAGAGAGGACCTCGATCGCTTTGAGTATGGCCTCGTGCTTGGCCGTTAGCCGCCAAGTGATGCAGGCACAACATGTTGCCACACGCCGCCTGTCTGCGCAGTTGATCTCTGAATACTCTTCGCACACTGTAGTGCCAAAGAACTCGTAAAGATTTTCCATTCCAGCTGCACTGTAGCCGTCGTCATGATACTACAACTCCAAAAGCAGTATGTTAAGCCCTGTGTCCTCCTCGTCCAGTACAGGCAGCATTTCTTCGATCTTCACAGCAATAATGTGAGGCATAAGGGCAAAGAACAGGCCGCTAAGCTGGTCTCCTTGCGAGGTACCCACAACAATCTGTATAATCCCGAAGCCTGTCCAGAGGAACGTTGGGTCGGTGTTGTAACAATGTATACTCAGGAAACTCGAATACATCTTCCAAGAGCAAAACACCGAAACCTTTTCCCCCCAGGGAATCAGCCCGGGGAAGAGGTTTCGAGCGGCGCTGAAGAACGCGGCATGGATGCACAGGTTAAAGGAATTCTTCAGATCCACCACCAGAAGAGCATATTCAGAGCTACCTCCAACCTTGTTCGCAATGCGCCGAACGCCGTCAACTACGGCATTGGTTCCCGCTTTTGTGGCGATATCAACCTGAGAAGCTTCTCATATACCCGTCTTGCAAGGCAACTGCACACTAACCCGCACCAAGTCTCCCGCACTGCGATGGGGAGCGGCGTCATGTCTTTATTTCTTTAAATTTGGGGTAGTTTTAATCCATGAAAAATGAGGTCAGCTGTTCCCTGAGGGATGTCGTGATATTGGTAAAAGCATACAATGTAAAGGACGGGAGGAGTGTAAGAGGGGGGGATTGGGGCGCTTTACTGATTAGGGATGCACGACGGCTACTTTCCGAAGACTAGGGGGGCAGGCCTGTGTATTAGAAGGTCTAGGAAAGGAGTGTAAGTGGGACTCCGGCAGTCCACGGTGCGAGTGCACTAGGGGATTTCCTGGAAGCCAAGACACTCACAAACTCTGTTAGGGCAAACGTTCGGGTGTTCACTCTTGGAAGATATATTCGATCTGTAAGCGAATTCAAGAATTTTCACGGCGAGGACGAATTAGCAGTCCTGAGAATTTCAGCGATATGAGACGCGAGAAGTCCGGAACCCCCGGGCTGAACCCGGACTAAACGAGCGAACGAGCTAGCTGCTCGCAAAACCTCATCTTTCGTGATCGCTTGGATTTCGGGAGGTCAAGGGGAGTTCTAAAGCACTCTTTATCCAAACTCCGTTTACATTCCTCCCGCTAGAAGTGTCAGACGACAAAGTAAACTACCCCATCATTTCCCCCCTCTTTATCCTGCTGGGGCGATTGAGGATTTTTAGCATGGAGGGCATCGGATACTGTTCTGGTTGCGGGTATTACACCTAGTGAACCTAACGCCTCTGCAGCCTTCCCTTATGGTTGGTTTCTGTGAGTGAGACTCAGGCTGAAATCCCATCAAGTCATATTACTTGGGGACGTGTAATGGTCCGCTCTGGGCGACAATTAAGCCACGCGCGAAACAGGTCCCAGAAATTTTGTTCCAATTACGTCGCGAGACATGTAAGAGAGAATTCTTTCTCAAATCAGGTTTCGAAGCAGTGGATGATGTCTTGCTCGTTCTGTAGTTTAAAAATCCTTATCCCATCCCTTTTGATGTGCGCAAATTCGCACACGAAAAAATCTAGATGAGGACCATAATTGTATACAGTATTGGAACTGGGAAGATATTTTTACAGTTTTTGAATTTGCAAGATATTTTTAATTTGGGTGAGTGTGGCAAATTCATCGGTTGATTTTTTATTTTAGGACACGCTGTCATAGTGGATGTCAGTACAGTTTAGGTTGTGGGTGATACTACGAGTGACTCTGAAAGGTCTATATAATGGCCACATCAATTCCCACCCCTGGCCGATGGGTGGCTGGCATGGGTATGGCACCTAGATATTTACCTTGAGGAAATATCTTCTAATGGTCTCTCTGGTTCACACGATTCCCGTGAATACATTTTATGGTTATTAGTATGTTTGTTTGAGACTTTTAGGGTAGCCAAAAGTCTATATAAGCCGAGTAAACTGCTTCCTTTAGTGGAGGTCAAGCAAGTTGGCAGACAACTTCAGGTCAAGCTCCGAGTAGTAGGAAGTTGAGAGTCAACTTCAGACCCAAGAAAACTTTTTCTAAGCTGGTCGCAGAGCATCAGTGGTAGACCTGCCCCTTTTATACTTGCTTGTAGCCCTCTCAACTCTCTCCCATATACACTCCTTTTTATTTGTTCAACTATACCACGGTAGCACTTTTGTCGCTCGCAACACCTCCGTCTCGGGTAGTTGGTTCTAAGATCTCTTCTCCCGACGATTTACCCCTATCATTTGGTACTCTTGTGGAGGGGGTTGCACCCGAGGTATTCGAGTTGAGCAGTCTTAGGGAACCTTCGAGGGGATTTCTTTTCTGTAATCATGGATCTCAACGCTGCTCGTATAACGTTCACAGGGGGCAAGAATGAAGACGTTGAGGAGTTTCTCTATACATATGTCAACGTTGTGATGCGTGAGAAGGGCGATGAAGAGAAGGCCGCAAGTATCTTCGCCTATCTTCATGGTGACGCAAAGCACAAATATAAGTCCAAGTTTATCGACGGGTGGTCTCTTAACGGGAATGGGCGTAACTTCGGTGAGGTATGTGAGTGGCTTGTGAAAGAGTATGCTAAGGAGGTAGAACCAGATGAGATGATTCGTACCGCCATAGAGGCCCGGCTCAACTTCGACGATTTGTTAAGCTCATTGGTGTACTTGTGTGATCTTTATGAAAAGGCTGGGTTCAACGCCCAAGCCAAGTACGGAATGCTGCGTAAGGCGGCTATGGGGGATAAGCGGCTCTCCGATTTCCTCCTCATCAAGGGCCCTCACACTTTTGATGAACTGAAGGGTACCATAGTAGAATTTGTCAAAAATTCGGAGACGTTTCAGTCACTGAGTGAGGTACCGAGGGAAACCCGCACATCGATGTCTATCGTACATCCTGAAAAGAATTATCAAAGGCCGGCTACTAGTGCAGCGGCATTAGAATCTGTCAGGAGCGATGTCAAAAACTTGGAAGAAAGGTTGGAAACCCGATTCGATAATCGACTTGACATGATAACCTCGCAGTTGGAAAGCCTTACTCTTACCATTAAGAAGAACCAGTCTGGGGCCCCTAAGGCCGCAGAAGTCTGTTCTTACTGTCACAAGCCTGGACACTTTGCAAACAGGTGTCCTGATAATCCACATAGAAACACTCGTTGTGGAAAGTGCGGTCGATATGGGCATCATGAAAGTAACTGCTGGTCTAAAGACAACAGAAGAGCAAATTTATCGGAAGCAAGGAGTGAGTCAGGACCAGAGGTGAAAATCTTACAAAATAGAAGGGATCAAAGGTTGACGGATGCCGGTAACGTATCCATCGCTGAAGAGATTAGTCAAGTCAATGTGACAAAAAGGGATGGGGAAGGGAACATTTTATCGAAGAAACCTAGGCTAGATTATGGAATGCTGGAGCATATCCCAGCACCTGTACCTCCTCGAACCAAGAGGTCTGATCAAGTTGTTCCAGGAGTGGGAGTCACTCCGGCCAAGAAGACGAAAAAGAGTAAGAAAGTTAAGAGTATCTCTAAGGACGTACTAGAGTATGTGAAGAGGTACAATTTGGTGGCTGAGCTTGCATCGGCCCCAACTGGGATAACGTTTGGTCAACTTTTGAGGGGCGACGCAGAGGATGCGAGAAAAGAACTCAAAAAAATTATCAGGTCTAATAAGTCCGCTAAGGGTAAGAAACTGTTTCTTCAATCGGCCTCGACAGCACCAAGACGTCTTAAGCTGGTACCAGTCAAAGTATTGGGTATGAAAACCCAAGCTCTCTTCGATTCGGGTGCTGTTCCAAACCTCATTTCAGAAACTTTGGTGACAGATCTAGGTCTCGAATTACTCCAACGACTCGAAAAATAACTGTAGCGGATGGAACCGTCTCAAAATGCATGGGCACTGTTGACAAGGTTTCCGTGTTCTTTGGGGACTCTAAAGTTGATGTAGACTTTCTTGTCATGCCTGATCTCCCTTTCGATGCAATCATTGGCTGCCCTACCATGGAAAGACTAGGGACATGCATTGACTTGGGCAACCAAATGGTTTCAGTTAATATTGACGGCAGAACCGTGAAGATGCCCCTGGATTTCGACAAAAGCACGCATCCTGAAGATTTAAAAGAAACGGACAGTGAAGATTTCACTTCTAGCTATGACAGCGAAGATTCGGAACCAACTAACACTTTCGGAAGTGGAAAAGGGTACCCTTGGGGGGGTAATGAACATGGCATGGGACGATTATGATTTTGGGTTTGAAACAGATGACGACTGGAATTCTAGGATAAGTTTGAAACCCGAATGTGTTTCTTTTTGCGATGATATCGAATCAAAACAGAATTCGGAGCATGAAAGAAGATTACCTTTGCAAAGAAAATAAGAATACGTCGAATTCCATATATGAAGATGTGAGCACGACGGAAGAGGTCCTTCAAAATATTGAGGTTGAGATCAAGAAGAAAAAGGGCGCCAAATGGCAGAAATCCAAGGAAAAGTGCAGCACCTTCCCCCCCGCCTCACTGAAAATATCCGACATGTTAACATCTTCCGAAGTAATTGCATGGAGCGTTTCAGATTTAAGACAAGCAAGTGTACCGGTTACTCACTCGTTCGAACTTACCGACACTCAACCGATTTACCACAAGCCTAGACGTCAACCGCCAAAATATGACCAATTTATCTCAGAAAATGTTACAAGTATGCTGAAAAATGATATTATTCGACCAGTTTCATCCCCATGGTCGTTTCCAGTTGTGGTCGCACCAAAGAAGGATGGAAAGCTGCGTTTTTGCGTCGATTACCGACAACTGAACCAGAGAATGATACCCGATCGATTTCCGATTCCGAACATGGAGGAGATCCTCGAGGACCTGAAGGATGGGAGATATTTCACCTCAATTGACCTTTACACTGGCTATTGGCAGATTCCATTGGATGAAAAATGTAAGGAAAAAACAACCTTTACCAGCAAAGGTACGTTCAGGTTCGAAGTGATGCCTTTTGGTCTCATGAATGCACCAGCTACATTCCAAAGAATGATGAACGAGGTTTTGAAAGGACTTCCATTCGCAAGAGTCTATATCGATGATGTCGTCATATTCTCAGAAACATTGGATCAGCACATCTCGCACGTCAAGACAGTTGTGGAGAGGATATCGGAGTATAGCTTGAAAATTAAGTTGAGCAAATGCTTCTTTGCGAAAACTTCTATCCAATTACTCGGTCATATCGTCGACCAAGAGGGAATTAGAGTGGATCCAGAGAAAACGAAAAAAAAAAGTTGGCACCAAGGCCCGCTTCAAAGACGGAGCCGAAGCTTCTTAGGACTGGCCTCATATTACAGAAGATTTATCAAAGATTTCGCCAAGACTGCAGCACCGTTACATGCCAGCACTACGAAGAACGGAAAATTTTACTGGAACAAGGAAATGGAAACTGCATTTCAGGAGCTTAAAGATAAGCTATGTGTCCCCCCAGTTCTCATGTACCCAGATTTCAAGAGACCATTCGTTGTGGAGACAGATGCCTCAGAACGGTCTTTGGGTGCCGTTTTGTCCCAAAAAGATGAAAACGGAAGACTACACCCTGTTCAATTCGCAAGCCGAACTCTGAATGATGCGGAAAAGAGATACTCAGTCTGCGAGAAAGAAGCGCTAGCTGTCGTCTTCGCGCTGAAAAAGTTTCGCGTATACCTTTTATCACTCGAGAAATTTGTCTTGATAACTGATCACCAGGCACTTAAACAGCATTCCAAAAGAAGGATGTACATCACCGCTTGGCCCGATGGCTCGACATTTTCGCAGAATATCGGTTTGAAATTGTGTATAGACCCGGACGCAATAATCAGCCTGCCGATTACCTATCCCGCTTGAGGGACGCACTGATTCCAAATGAAAAAGCTTCGGAGGACATCGTCGGAGTCGCCGAGTTGCAGTTGCCGAACGATAACGAGTACGAAGCTAATATTCACGGACTGATCAAATTCCTCGATGGACTAGAAATGAGAAAGGTTGATCTTGAACACAGAAATTGGGTACGCAGGAATCAAAAGGCTTTTACATTGTGGAATGGGAAACTCTTCCGGCACACTAAAGCCGGTCCCCGACTAGTGGCCCCTTTGAAAGAAAGAATGAAGATCTTGAGGACTTTCCATGATGAGCTAGGGCATTGGGATCTCGAAACAACCAAAAATTCGTAACTGAGAGATTCTGGTGGCCCGGTATCCATAAGGACGTCTATAATTTCGTGAAAAGCTGCGACAACTGCCAAAAATTCACTCCAATACGGAAGTATAAGACAACTCTAAGTTTTCCAGTTTCCGGTCTCTTTGAAACCTTCTCAATTGACTTCGCGGGCCCGTTCAAGGAAACCTTCCGGAAACAAATATCTCCTTATAGGGGTGGAACATCTTACTGGATGGCCAATAGCAGTTGCAGTTGAGGAGGCAAATGCTGAGGTGGTACTGAGATTCATCGAAAAAGAAATAATTGAACCGTTTGGTCTTCCAAAAAGGATCATCTCGGATAACGCCCTTTGTTTTACTGCAACTTCACTGCTTCGTTTTTTGGAAGAGAAAGGGATTCAGCTGAAGACCGTTCTCGCATACGCTCCTATGTCCAACGGGAAAGCGGAGAGGATGGTTGGAACCATCAAACGAGCAATATCGAAAACTATGTCGGAGAATGAAATCCAGTGGGAAGATGCCTTACCAAAAGTGTTATACGGCTATCGTCGAAGAAGAGGAAGAAATGGACGCTCACCATTCGAGCTAATGTACGGAAGGGCTCCTAGAATGTTACAGAGAGACATGGAAACAAATATTATCGATGAAGAGAGTAGGGAAGTTGAACTACTGGCCACCGAAGGCTGGAGATCACACCGCGCGCTAACACAGACAAGAAATAAGGATGCAGAACCTGCAGTCAGAACCTTTTCAGTTGGCTCTAAAGTACTTGTAGTACATGGAAAAGCAATGCAGCAGGCTGTGAAGTGGCCGGCCTTCCAAACCAAGTACTCGAACCCTTGCATCGTCACGGAGGAAAGACACCCGCACTATCAGCTCTGTTCAAGCTCAGGGAAGAGATCAAGGAGGGCCATCCATGCACGTCGTCTGGTCCCTTACCATCAGAGGCCTGAAGAATTCCTTCTCACACAGGACTATGCGCAACCACGGGGCATACTCATCTTTAACTATAGAATGATTCCTATGGGAGGAAAAAGGGCCTGGGAATGGATCATCTCGGTTACGCGGGACTACTACGAACTCCACGTAATCATCCATTTCTACATTAATATATGCCTATGTTTTCGTACGTTGAACGGACCATTGCTACCTGAAGAAGATTTCCGACTATTAATAAGAGTTCTATTTTCATTCCAAAACGGAAGGTTCACGGAAGCAGGTCCAGAGTTTGTGGAGGTAATATATCATTACTCTATAGGAAGATATGGAATGGTAGCTGCTGGAGACTTGTCGCAAACGTATCTGAATATTATCCGTCCAATTTACGTATTTCTCAAGAACAACCAAGACGTGCGACTGAGAGGTTACGCCTTACCCCCGGATATGGAATACAGGCTGGTCCCGTATCCTCTATGGGAACCTTACGTTTCTCCGCCACAAATTGGGAACGTTGGAGGCGGCGAGGATCCTCCTGAAGCAGTGATGATGACCAGAGGAGGACCTTCAGGAGACAACAACCCGCCCAGAAGAGGTTCCGGTCGTCCCCCAGAGGACCTCGTGCAGGTCCCAGTACGTCAGGAGCTGGTCGCGGCCATTCATCGGGACCGTCCACCACAACTTCATCTCTAGCTCTCCTTCACAACCATGCACAGCATACAGTCGGAAGAAGAAGATTATCTTTTTGGCTGCGCAATATCTCCGAGGATGCGAACGATGCGCAGGTCATTTCTTATTTCATGATAAGCATCTGTTTATGTTTTAGGGCGCTACATGGACCGCACTTATCTTACGAAGATTCGTTCTTGATGATGCGCGTCTTCTTTTCTTATCGGCATCCATTCCTCCGGCATCTTCCAGAAGAGTTTGCATATCACATATATTTTTTCACTCTTGGAAGATTCGGAAGAGTCACGGAAGAAGAATGTATTCAACCCCACCTCGATGTTATCAAACCAATATATGAGGCTATGCTACAAAGTGAGGTACCAGTAATGCGAACCTACTTTTTAGAGCATCATATTGGTAATCAGTTGCATCCGTACCCGTTTGAGAGACCATACATTTTATCAATAAGACAGCGAACACTAACGGAAGCAGAAGAAGAGCAGTGACGAGTCGGGACGTTCGTCTTGAGCGAGAGGGCGTGATGTGCGCAAATTCGCACACGAAAAAATCTAGATGAGGACCATGATTGTATACAGTATCGGAATTGGGAAGATATTTTTACAGTTTTTGAATTTGCAAGATATTTTTAATTTGGGTGAGTGTGGCAAATTCATCGGTTGATTTTTTATTTTAGGACACGCTGTCATAGTGGATGTCAGTACAGTTCTAGGTTGTGGGTGATACTACGAGTGACTCTGAAAGGTCTATATAATGGCCACATCAATTCCCACCCCTGGCCGATGGGTGGCTGGCATGGGTATGGCACCTAGATATTTACCTTGAGGAAATATCTTCTAATAGGTCTCTCTGGTTCACACGATTCCGTGAGTACATTTTATGGTTATTAGTCTGTTTGTTTGGAGACTTTTAGGGTAGCTAAAAGTCTAAATATAGCCGAGTAAACTGCTTCCTTTAGTGGAGGTCAAGCAAGTTGGCAGACAACTTCAAGGTCAAGCTCCGAGTAGTAGGAAGTTGAGAGTCAGCTTCAGACCCAAGAAAACTTTTTCCTAAGCTGGTCGCAGAGCATCAGTGGTAGACGCTGCCCCTTTTATACTTGCTTGTAGCCCTCTCAACTCTCTCCCATATACACTGCTTTTTATTTGTTCAACTGTACCACGGTAGCACTTTTGTCGCTCGCAACACCTCCGTCTCGGGTAGTTGGTTCTAAGTATCTCTTCTTCCGACGATTTATCTTTATCACCTTTACTTGCCGTTTCGATGGAACTGTTTTTGTCCGGGTGAGGAATAGCGGACTCCTGTTTTCTTTGTCACGAAGCTATCAAAATACCGTAGAATTTCAAATACACGAGGTGGTTAAACGTTTCTCGATTCATGCAACTGTTGAGCCGGGAGGACTACGACGGGAGTAGCGGTCGAGATCCATTTGAATACGGGAAACACCTTTACTGTCACGAACAATTTGGAATAATCTTTTTCGCGTTTTGCATTTACCAGATTCTACGAAACTCATGTTTGGTGCGGTGAAAATTGATTTAAATAGCCGCCAACATGGAGCATTTTTCTGGTCACGGCTCCACGATTTGTTACGAAACTTCTGCAATTTGCGCTGGCGTTAATCCACCTCACCTTCCCAAAATCGTTCAAATGTTGATTTCCGAAAACATGAAAATGAAAATTGTCGAATACTTTGGTCTCTTTAGATCGGAACCTCTTAGTCTAGCATCAAGTCCAGCTTTTAACGCTCTTTCGAGAACCAGTAGGTACCGGCAGCTCCAAAAGACTATTTCGGATGTGACTATGTACTGCCGTTCTTTCTGGGAACGATATCGAGCTATCGAATAATGGAAGAATACTGGATCCAGAAAAATCATTTCATGAGATTTCCGCGGTATGCTTGTCGCACTGTTCAACTTGAACAAATGCATGCAATTATGTCCAAGGTCTCCTCAGTCTTATTCACTTGAGATCCCACTCTCTTGACTTCTTGGACTGCACCTTCTTCAAAATTTTCCGAAAGATCTCGTCAAGGCAGCAGTAATCATTGATGCCTTCTCTAGAGCTGTACCTATGCCCTCGCTAGTGGAGCTGAACCTGTGCCCTCGCCAGTGGAGCTGAACCGAACTTTAAGTGTCATTCTGTACTACACGAACAGTCGCGATCTGTACCGTTGGGCTAGGGCATTAGGAGCTGGCTGGGATGTTTGGGATATATTTGAGCAAAAACCCTGTCACCTTGCAATTTGCTAGAGGAGTTATACATAGTTAGAGGTGCACGTGGCATAGGAACTGAACCACGAGCGTTTTGCGTGAGAAAATGTTAGTATGGATCAACATGCACCACGCCTTGATACTTATCTTCGGAGGTTTGTCTTATGGTTATGCAAAATGGGCTCGTGATGGTGCCAGCGTAGCAAGTACACAGTTTGCTATGACAGCGCAGCACGTAGTACAGCTCAGCAAGAATGCCGAGATATTTTATGATATGATAAAACCCCCCAAGCACAAAATTCTACTGAAGCCAATATCGCCGTCGACGTTACTGTTGCCCACCCCTCCGCACGCCGCCACATTTCGCCAAGTACGATTATCCCAGGCGCTGCCGCAAAACTCGCTGAGCGCGAGAAAAATCGTCATTACGGCACTTACTGCAACCCAAACGATATCCTCCTCTCCCCCGTCGGGATTGATATCTATGGCGCCTTGGGCGACGACGGCAAGGGTTTTTCCCGCCACCTTGCTTCCCTCGCTGCTTCCCGTCGCGGTTCCTCCCCTCAACAGGAGCTCCGCGACCTCGTTATCCGTTTTGCATTTAGTCTCCAAATAATGCAGGCGCGACAGGTTTCTTCACGCCGCCCGCATCCGTAGTTAATTTATGAATACCCTCCGCACGCTTCTGTGCGACATTGTGTAACCAATAAAGATTTGCCACCACCATAGATTTATTGTTTATGGTGGCCTAGCTTTACACTGCAATGCTCTGCACTTATACATGCAATGCAGAGGGGCTGCAAAAAAGTCTATTCAAGTGCTTGCGTACCGAGTGGCGGGGCAACTCGAAGACAAGAATATTCAGCCATCAGACAGAAGAAGTAAACACTTGTTCTTGCCGCAATAAGGGGAAGCCAACTCGTTGAGCACAACGGACATAAGTTGTGTCAGACATAAAAAGCTCGGCTTGTAGGGCTAAGAGTAGAGTACAACAGCCACATAGATGTGTAATAAACGTGTCATTCTTTTTGGACTGCGATTCAACACTCTTAAAGTATCTTCACAGTGTTCCCGGTTTCATTCATTTCACTTTTTACTTTTAAAGTAATAATTTACTGAACAAACACCTGAATATCCTTCTGTAAACAGTATCACAGAATATTATGACTTAGAAACTAACCTTTTGTCGAAAATAGGTCACTTTACGTCCGCATTTCCAATTCAGTGACCAAAATGGATCTGGAAACGCTTTCATTATACAGGACCTATTTCTGCCTAAGATAGCACTGGAAAATATCTCCCAAGAGGTTGCAGACTTCATAAAATCAATTTTAATACTCAATAATTGCTCGGTATATGATTGAAACTCAAGTAGTCGATGAGGTTGCCGAACTGTTCCATACCGCGGTCCCCAAAGATTATGCTGTTTGGGCAGTTCGATATTTCCCTCGTTCAATTCTAGTTCAGACCGGGGGTTCCGGACCTCTCCCGCCTCATAATTTCTCCTTCTACCCTAAGAAGTATTTCTTCAACGCTAGTCCCTGAGCATAGGTTGTGATCCTTGTCCCCTTTATATTTCCTTGTACCCCCTTAGCCGTCAGATCTTATTCATCTCTTTTCATGCCCACAACGATACTTCACTAGAACTCTTTTCGTCTGCAACGACTCCGTCCTGGGATACCTGGCACTCAGAGGTCGGAGAGGATTGAGGTCCTTCCCCGACCTCTGACGAGCCCTCTACCTACTATGAGACTAGGAATTCCGCATACAGATTCCACGTTAAAGCTGTGAAACCCCGCATCCACTGGCTGAAAGTCTTGCGGCCCCAATGTGAGGCTTTATTTAGTCCCTGACGCCTACCATAATGCTCCGTTGACAGATTTGAACTATTGGGCGCTTCATTCAGCAGTCACAAAGTCTTTCTACGATTCAAGATCGATAGACGCCACCGCAATGTTGAGTTGTTGCACTAGGTCGACGCCCCCCGGGAGCTCCACCACATGTCCTGCCTGTGTGCATCGGGCTATCTGGTCGGGTATGCCTTCAAGCTCGCGGATCAAAAAACGCCCATCCCACTGCGAGGTCTTTACCGCGCAGCTGTAGTAATTCTACGCGGAGCTCAACGGTATCAAACTGTCGTACAAAGTATGATCGCATTAAAACCTGCACTTTTGATATGGTAGCTGATGGAGATATATCTCCAGAGGGTGATATTTATCAGAGTCATTTATCTCAAAAAGGTGTTTATGTAAGCTACAACAGTGTTATCGAAGTATGGTTCTGGGAATCAGCGGAGATGAATGAGGACGGAAGGTCAAGGGGGAATAAATAAGTATAGAAGGGGCAGTATCTACTGTCTATGTTCTGATACTAACGTAAAATGAATGCTTCTTAGAATAGAAGTTTACTTTCAACCTCTGGAGTACTCATGTCTTCACTCGCTTGAAGTTCTCTTCCAACTTGCTTGCCCTCAGCCAAAGGAAGCACATTTCTCAGCGTATATACACTTTTGAAATAACCATAGAGTCTAGAAACACACCAAATACCGAAAATGTATTAAAGGGAATCTTGTGGACGAGAAAGACTAGCAGTAGATATCATCAGGATATATATGTAGACTCACTTCTCAAAATATTCGTCCTATAATATCAGAGCCAAAATATCCATACTCCCAGTGCAGTTCCCAAAGTTTTGTCGGACGGCCAAGAATAATGTATATCTTCCCGTGGCATATAAAAATCCACGACTGCTCCTTAAGACCCTAAACATTTGCTCCATCCACAGCAGAGTAGTCCGATAGTACTAGCACTCCCTCTCACCACCCCCCTCCGTCACAGCATTTCCTTCAAAGTTTTAAACCAGTGGCTCCCATGGTCGACTGAATTCTTCTCATCTTCCGATCCCTTCACATCCGCCTCAGCGCCCTCCAGCTTCTTTAAATCCTCCTCCTTTACCTCCTCCCCCCCTCCTTTGTCTCTTCGAAAAATGACGGCGAACACACTGGTGTTTCGTTCTCAGTACATCCTTCTATGATAGTAGTCGTATTCGATTGGTCTCTTTGCTATCAAAACACGGCCGTTGATATAACGGGGGCCCCAGACTGATCGGCGAGGGTGAGGAACGGGTGGAAGTTTTCACGTTGATGGCGAGGTGAGTAAGCCGATGGAGTATTTGATGGCAGGAGAGTTGCTACAACGACGATGCTATCGAGCTTAAAAAATAGGATAATTTCTTCGAAAACTTTCACGGCCTTGGGCTTCGTAAAACATGCGAGGCGAAATTGCGGCTATGAACTTTAATGCATTCCTGACAAAAATCTGATTGATAAAAGGTCGGAGCTGAATTGGAGGGCGAAAAAAGATCTCAAGTCGAAATATTTATTTTTAAAGAAAGAGGACCCAATCTTCAAACTTGAAATATAAAATAGAGTCGTGGAGTATTTGATGGCAGGAGAGTTGCTACAACGACGATGCTATCGAGCTTAAAAATAGGATAATTTCTTCGAAAACTTTCACGGCCTTGGGCTTCGTAAAACATGCGCGGCGAAATTGCGGCTATGAACTTTAATGCATTCCTGACAAAAAATCTGATTGATAAAAGGTCGGAGCTGAATTGGAGGGCGAAAAAAGACCTCAAGTCGAAATATTTATTTTAAAGAAAGAGGACCCAATCTTCAAACTTGAAATATAAAATAGAGTCGTACAGTAAATTTGAGTTTATAAAGAAAAAGGGCTGTAAGATTTCTTTTCTTATTGAAATAAAATGGTAGGAAAATAGGTTTGAAAAAGGAGGATTCAAAATGGATCTTGGGATGAAGGGAGCAGGAATTTTCGGAAAATACCCGTTCGTAATAGCATTAGTCTCGGCTTCAAACTTACCGTATCGTTCCTCCACAATGCTATTGTCTCAAGTCTCATCGACGTAGCATGGTTCCCCGTTAGGACCGAAGTCTTTCATGTCGTTAGTTGATTCCTTTACTTTTGGTCTCTGTGATGGTCAAGCTCTATGTTATTTAATATTTGCGGCAGCGTTTAGAACGCGTACTGAGAGGTGAGTTGGACATCAAAGTTAGGTCAGTTTTGCCTATACTACAGTGTGGTGAATACAAATACATAAACTATTCAATTTTTCAACAGCCACGAAGTTCAAATTCATATACATGTTATATTGTCACTCAATGCAGACCGTACACAAATTTTTGGTCGCAATTACATACTTGCATCACTTCCCCTCGACCGACAGTTTCTCACTTCATGTTCGTGAGCTTTATAATCTGGCTGAGTTTTGTAAGCTTCAAATTATTAGTCATGACGTCGGCCATCATCGTATCAGTTGCCTCATAATAATCTTGCGCACTGCCAGGAAAGATATTTTTTACCAGGAACTGATATTTAACGCCTATTTTTGAGACATTTCAGACACGACTTGTATATTGACATCAAGTATGCAGCCCGTGTTTTTCTCAAAAATTCGAAGCTTGAACAAATGCTCCACGGTACCATCATCAAGTAATTTGTTGAATAAATACCTGACAACTGTTCAACCAGAGTGCTTCTCTTACACAAAATGCCAAAACAAATTCCGCTTTTTGAGCTCTGCGCTCCAACTGTTTTTTCTTATAGCTCTGACTGATTAATCCTCCAGCACATATAAACGCGTAACTGCTAATTCAGTTTCGTGTTGGATTTTCTTGTGCCCATTCCGCATCGTTCAATCCAATCACTTCTGAAACTTTCGCTTTCTGGTAGTCGATCTTCATTCCCGCTGTACCCTTGAGGTACCTGAGAACATTATTCCCTGCAGCCCAAAACGCATCAATGGGGCGGTGCATGTATACCGCGAGATAGTTAACACTAAATGAAATATTAGTCATTACCGCGTTAGCAAGGTGCGTCAAAGCGCCGACCAGTTGTTCATAAGAAGTCGCATCGGTTAGAGTTCCTATAGAGTCCAACGAGAGGTCTATTCTATGTGCTGGGTGGCCACGAATGGTCTATGGTTCTCCAATTTGAATAAATTGAGGATTCTATCCGTCATATCTTCGTTGTGAATCTTGATCGCGGTTCTGGAATCCTGCATTGATAACCCCAAGAATATTTCAATTTTAGCGAACAAAAATATCTCAAAATTCCTCTTCAACTCCTACACCATCCTTTCCACACCTTTTATCTCGCTCCTGATCAACAAATTTTCATCCATATATACTATTATAAACAGAAAGTTTTTGCCAAATTGAAAAGTTGGGTCTGCTTCGCACTATTGCAACCGAGGGACAGTAATAACTTTGTGTAAGTTCACATTCCATTCCTTTGAAGCTTATCGCAATCTATAAAGCGCATTTTTGGGTTGATAGGCTCGCCCATCTGAGCCTTTTGCAACAAATCCAGGAGGTTCCTTTATATAGATTTCCCCCTTAAAAGGTGCATTTAAAAATGTGTTCTTGACATAAAATTGAAATCTATGCGAGGCAAAATGTACTAGCAATTCAATCGATAGCCGATTCGTTGAGTAGTTCGCAACAAGAGCAAAAATATCAGTGAAATCTACCCCAGGTCTCGGTAAAAAGTCTTTCGCCACCAACCTTACTTCGTATCTTTCCACTTCCTCTTTTGCATTACGCTTGAGGTCAAACTTTCACTTTGTTGTAATCACTTTTCTCCCTTTTGGAAGTTGAACAGCTCCCACTTGTTCACTGTGTTCGAATAATTTATCTTGTATTTCATTACGTCTATCAAGTCAGCGCCATCGTCAATTTCAAGGGCTTTCTGTGTACGATTCTGGAATACTGACGTCACCAATATTTTCGTCTACAATTTTGATAGCTTCCTCATACCAAAGACGACTGGTTAGTATTCCTACCATGTAGCAATTATTTAGGCGAACAGAAAGGTAAGTATTTTAGATGCTCTACGGTTTCTTCACCAGATCCATCACCATTTTTAATTTATTGTGTTCATGGTTGTCGCTGAGCTGTGACCCATCACTTGAAGTATTCCATCAGAAATTTTCTCTTCTTCATCTACTGATTCATGACCTCTGCAAGTTATTGCACCTTCACCAGATTCGTAGTCATCAAAGATGACATCATTGTTATTCATGTCAAATTCGAACACCTCCTTTTGTTTCCAGATTACTTTCATGTCTTCAAAGAGTGTCACATCCTTACTAATGTAACATCTTTACTCTCAATTATTTTAGAGTCTGGAAGAGTGAGGAACCTGTACGCATCCCTTTTCATTACCCCACCCAAACTTCCTATGTTGTTCTACTGTCAAACTTTTCATCTCGTTTCTCTTTCGGTTTATATACATACTCTTTGCATCCTAGCTTTTGAATTTGTGCCAAGTGCGGTTTGTACTGATGAATGAACTAAAAAAACATCCTTTTCATTTGGAAGCTCCGCGTCATGAAACGATTTCTGACAAAACATGCAGTTTTGACGACTCTGCGGATAGTTTTTCGTGCAATTTAGGCAGGGAAAGTAAAACTGTTCTCTTCATATCCACAATTGTACTATTTAGTCACTCTTTCTGTCCATTTGACTCCGGAGAATATGTGCTTGTAACTTCATGTACGATTCCCCTTTGCTTCAACAAATTATGAACGAATGTCCTACGTATTCACATCCTCCATCACATCTTACTCACCTAACGGTCTTTCGATAGGTTAATGCTAATTTCTCTACCATCTCGTTGAAAATATTCTCTAATTTTTTGATTATTTCAATCACAGCCCCACCGCCTCACTCTTCTTGCCTAAGAAATGGGCCATAGAATACTCACTGCATTAGGTCAACAACGTAACGAAGAATTTCGATTTGCCAAGCGACTGGTGTTTCATGGATCCAACAACGTTTGTGTAAACGCTCTCATCTGGCCCCTTAACAACTTTGTCCTTATTTTTTTTGGACCTCAGGGTTCCTCGTGTCGACTGTCCGAACTTTTATAGCTCCCAGTTTGACAATTCTGCCTCAATATCTTCCCTTTTCATGCCAATCACATGAGGTGGGGTAGCGAGCAAAATTTTCCTTCTGCAATGACCTGGTCGCTAATCCCGTTCCGCTTTCCTTTTGGCACTGAAAATGTTTGCTTTGCCATTGCAAACGATAACCATTGCCTAATATATTCCATTGCTTGTCTCTATGCCAATCATTTTAGCCTCATCAGTTTGCTTATGAATAAATTTTAGAACACCATGACCGGACTGGCTCTCCTCTTCATCGATTATAATCTCGTAATGTTTCTTTCTCACTTGTGAAAGAGAGACTAGATTTTGCACCAAGTTGGACACGCAGACTACATTATGTAGCTCAATCTTCTTTCTCACAGCTGTGATCATTACTGTTCCATATCCAGCTGAATTGACAACATTATGATTTACAACTCTGTAGACGCCTCTGCCCTCTATGAATGAGACTAAATTTCAATGCGGTTTGACATATGGCTTATGCACCAGAGTCTAGTATCCACTTGTCCGACTTCTTGCCTTTTTTGTTAACAAGCAATGCTTCAGTTAATTCCAGCATCGCTGCTGCCATGTATTCAATGCGCTTCTTATTTCAGCAATTTCTAGCAATATGTCCCGACTTGCTGAATACGAAGCAGCTTCGCTTCTCATGCATATTTTCGCACTTATGCTTAATTTTGATATGCCGTTAGTTCTTCTTAGAGTCTTAGCTTACCACACGTGTGCCGGTTTATGCTTTGATCACTTTTATGGGTCAACAGTGCCTTTTCTACGCTTTCCTTAGACTCTTCTAAACGTTTTCCCTAACTGTCAGCTTGGAACCATCTTCATGGTACGAATTGACAATGCTCATAATTTCTTCGACGGTGATATCGAATTCTTTTGGTAGTCCTTTTAGTAGTGCTAGCTTTTTCTATATCTCCGTTTTAGGATACCGCGCCCTTTACAGTTCATTGACAAACTCCAATATCTTTCTTAAGTAATAAATAATCTTTTCGCCCTTTTCAAATTGGACGCTCCGCAAACTTTGATAGCTTTGTATCCATAGAAGTTTCAGAAACAGCCTGAAGCATTTTCCCCAGCAACTGTCAGACCTTTGCTGGTATCTTTCTCTCCTCACTGCTGCCTTCCAAGCCGGGTCGATTGACATCAATAAGTATGCTAGATCAATGCTTTGTTGCGCAAATCTGCGTCTACACTAACAGAGTTATCAGTTGAATTCTACATCTCTTCCCCATGAGTCCTAGGGGCTGTGCACATATATAATTGTGGCGTCTGTACACATTTCCACAATCGTTTGCCCCTCAACACCACTTCCATGTCGTTGGACCACAAAAAATAATTATCCACACTTAGCAGTACGATCCCAAACTTTCCAAGTTCCTTTTATTCCATCTCGAAGTTAGGGGTAATCAGCAAGGCATCAGAAAAGTTAGATTCAACAAAAGTTAGATTCAGCAATGGTTTCACTAGAAAGAGATAATGTATGGATAATAGGGCGGTTAGGAGCCTTTCTCTGGGCCCATACCCTCTCGCAGGGAGTTATTTGATTCCTTTACTTTTCGGTCTCTGCGTTGGTAAAGCGCTATGTTATATACAATTTACAGCAGAGTTTAGTGCACGTATTGGGAGGAGAGCTGGATAGCAAAGCTAAGTCATGTTTGCCTACATTATAGTCTGGCAAACACAAATTCACAAACTATTCAATTGTTCAAAAGCCTCAAAGTACAAATCAATATATGTACATGCTGTGCTGTCCATCAATGCAGAGGTTGTACAAATTTTTGGTCTCAATCACATATTTCCATCACGATACACACACCGAACCTCTCTCAATTGCCCTCACCGGATCGCGATGCAGCTCTGATAAGTCTTTACTAAGCCAAGGCGCCATCTCCATGGGCTGCTCACCCGGGTCACCCCTAAGCCGTCGACATGGGCTCGTACGACCCACTTAACATCTCTGAATCGTATACTTACGTCCAAACGTACCCAAATGGAAAAACGACGAAGTCTGGGCTCATTCTCTAAATTCTAAGGACCACACCGCCATCGCAGTGGGGCTTGTGATACGCAGCCTCGCATTCTACAAAGACCGCGGGGCCGCAATCCTCTTTGTACTGATAGAGGGAAGGAGGAGATGGAGCGAGGGAGAGAGGGAAGGAGGAAAAGAGAGAAGAAGAGTGAAAGAGAGAGCGGGAGAGCTTTACAGAAAAGGAGTGAGGGACCAAGGAAGAGATCTGAGAGAAGAGAATATGGTGAGGGACTTTACTCAGACAGAACATGGAGGGAGACTGGGGCCCATATAGATCTCGAGGCGAGTCGAATGTTGCTTCCCGACGAGTTGCAGATGACGGCGGGAGGCTAACCATAAACCTGCTTGGGCTGATCTAAAGAAGATCAGCTCAAGCTTACAGCATTCTACAATGCGTAAGCGTAACGGTCAAGTTCTAGTACAGTTGTACATTAACAGACGTCTGTAAGCCACTTTGCTTGCTGTAAGCTATCAGCAGAGGCAGCAGGACGTAATTACATTTACATGTACATCCCTCCGCCGAAACGGAGGTGATTGCGATGCACCGGAGGATTATGTTACGACGCGAGCTCGGGCTGCCCGTTTACGATGATCCGTTTCCTCGAAACTGCGAACATTGTAAATGCCCTACGGTCAGATTCGGAGACCACGCAGTGGACCTGTTGCATTCAGTGTTTGGTGGAAACACCGGCATGACTCGCTCCGCAATGTCACTATCGACCACATCGCCTGGGCTGCCTCCCTGAACTGCCCGGTCGCGATCCCGCTCCTGGTGCTAGGCACCGAGGTACGACCCGCTGCTCTCTTTGTTTATCGACCAGCAGGTTCCAACGGCAATGGGAGCTGCCCCATCGCCCGCGATGTCACCGGTGTCTCACTGTTCAAGGACGAAAGACGATCAACGGGAAAGGTTTGGATATTATTTCTGTTGGACTACATATTTGATCGATCCTAAAGTTTTCCAGACAATTACAATGGACAGAAAAATGTGTATCGGCACAGGAATGGGGAAGAAGCTAGGCTTCATAAAAGGCCACCTTCAGGCCAGCCATCAAGCAGGGCGCATCGAAGATGGCGGTTGCAGCAGCGTGGCTTTGCATCCAAACCCCCCCCAACAAAGCCCACTCGGAAAGTAGGCGATGCTGGTACAGTTGGGCACCGCAACAAGGTGGCTGACGTGGACCGTAACCTGTAGCGTAGAATTGGGCGCACTTTGGACAACCGCAACCAGACCCCCAATTTCAGGTTCCAACTGGTAGGTTTCGATTCCCTGAGTTGAGCTTTCCGCCATTCCACCCCCTTGATACAAGGTGTCCTCCCGGGCGTCGCGGAGATGTGCGACACATGAGTTGGAGTTTATCGCAGGCGCATGTAGCGGCGCAGTGGTTGCACGATCTGGCCGTCTACAGCCGAATGGGTCTCTTTGGTGATCCCGCGGGACGTAGGCGACGTGGACCATTTGATTCGGTGTTGGGTCGCAGTGTGGACGGAAGGCGCAGCGGAGACTTGTCATACTCGTGATGTAAGGATGTTTTCACGCTTAGTACAGGACGGTGAATGGGCGGTTGTAGCGGTTGTTGATTACAGCGTGGCACTGGGTGCATGTAGCTTGTGGAAAATAACGTGGCCCCTGTCGGGTATTGCATGTGGATGGGTGTGGATGGAGAGGGTGCGGTGTGAGAGTAGTTGTGGCCTGTCAACGTTTTGAGGTGATTGACAAATTGTAAAGTTGTATTATTATACGCTGTGCAGTAGGAGAGAAACAAGGGCCTATGACTTGTTTGATTGTTGAAAATATTGGTCTCGTGTTGGCAAAGTTGTAAACAAGGCAATTTTACGTGACAACATTTGTGAGATGATTCATGTGGGTGTACTGTATTCGGTACCCTTTTTAATGTCGTACTGTAGCTGTATGCGTAAGGTTAATTGCATTACGAGAGTGAGAATATTGAATCGAATGGACAATATATGCTCTACTGTAATAGTATGAAACCAATTCATTCAAGTGCCACTACTTTTTTGGTTTCAACAAAGGAGGGGGCGTGTTTATACAGTAAACTACTACCGTAGTATGATTAACATGGTCTTTTATTGTCGGTGACGTCTGTAATTAACTACTGTGCAGTAGAGTACAGTTCTGTATGTGGATAATCTCTCTGTGAGCGGCGGATGATTGGTCGAACATTTTATGAATAGTACTGTATACTGTACTATACCTCAACGCCTACGCAGGCTATCGCGTTGAGGGGCCCTAGCTACAGTAGCTAGATGTACATGGCTTGCATATTCTGCTACCGTACCGTATAGCAAAGTTTCTGATTTTCCGAAAACCTCATGCCGCATCATTGGTGGGAGAGGATCACAAGTTTCCGAAGGGGGCACCTCACATGTTGTCAGATAGTAATGAGTAAATATCCTTCTCTCAACGTAAAACTCCCAGCCAAACGCCAAATGGTGACCAGTTAAAAAGTTATCTTCACTGCCCATTACTGTACTTTACTGTACAGTACATGATACTGCTGTACTGTATGGCCGCAGCAGTCGGTCCAAAGTGCTGGTGTTTGCAGACTCTACAAACTACAGTACTACTGCTAGCATCAGCCATAGCATCCCCACTCTTCGGCTTGTAGCAAACATCGCCATTACAGCGAACCCCTCATTTCCCAAACCTCATCGACCAACGGCTACGGCACAAATCTTGAGAGAAAATATACCCCCCACCATGGGATTGCTTTGCACTCTTCCATTTACAGTTTCAAAACAATGCATGTGCCGTACCGGTCAACGCAGTGCACGGCAGATCGGGCGCAGGTCGTCCGTCAAACGACATTGACCGCGCTACACACAACCCTACATTGCCAGGGCCCCACGTGCGATTTACCTTGAATAGAGGGCGGAGGATAGGGATTCTCATGCCTGGTATTTCGAATTACAGACGCAAGGTGAGTTGGAAATGACCCGTTTCCAGCCGAGCAGTACTGTATTTTATGGGCGCGCGCATCGCGCGAGCTTGTACTGCACACGCCCTTGTTTACGCCACTACAGGCAAGTACTGTACATTTTGGTTAAATTACGGATTGCAGCGACAACAATACCTAGGCCAAGTCGCACCGTATGGTTTCTATTAATAACGCCCCTCCCTTCGTAAGGGTCGTGCTGTGCAGCACTTGCAAGGACAATGCCAAGACGCATCACGTTTGTTACACTTCTCGTGCAGTGATTGGTCTGTTCATGACAAGGTACGCGTATGATCCTGTTGCCCACACACAAAGCAATTTACACAGGATCCATCAAACCTCATTCATTTCAGTACACCAAACAATTCGTACGTTATCAACTTTCACGTGCAACCACCCACGGAGTCACTATAAAATCCTTGCTCTTCCTCGGCCGCAGTCATCGCAATTTCCGCGTCGCGTCAACATTCCCACGGTTTGAGTCTTTGCAGTTTTCCACCCGCCACTGCATATGTCGCGTCAGTTGGTTCACAGCATTGCAATTGTCCTCCTCATCTCTCAACTCGCACAGTCTAACAGAATCCCCTTTTCGCGTTCCAACAAGGACCTCGTTTCTTCAAGTATCCACGCATCAGGCGGCCCGAACAAGGACTCTGGCCTGCTATGCGGCATTGGCTGTGGACGCAATTGTCAAGATGAATATCTCATCAAAGCCAGAGATCGAGGCGAGCTAAGCTCCTTTTCAGAACACGATGAGCATCAAACCAAATTAAGAGTCCTACGCGAGGTAAGGTCCACGGTGCGCCGCTTGGATCATGTCACAGTCCAGAGAGATGAGCAACGGGTGCAATGTGACAACCATTCCATGATGAGCTGTTTACAGAAAACTCAGGGAAAACTTGCCATTTGTTGTAGCCGCCTCGCCAACCACTTGAGCAAGGGAGACAAGAGAGGTTTCCAGTTGGTAAAACATCGCCTGGACAGAATGAGTACGCCAAGGGCCGGGAACAAACCTGACGACGCCCTGAAAGGGAGGGTAGAGAGAAAAGAAACGCTGGTAAGGCAGGAGATGGACGAATCGTTCATGTGTGGTGAATCGTTTTACCTGGATGGAATTGAGTGTGTCAATGCAGATTGTTCCACGTTGAAGCTGCTGTGTGTGCAGGTGCTCGTGGATGTCGACTTGGCAGACCACTTGTTTTGTGATCTACTCAGCCCAAACCGGAGCACGCTGCTGAGGAACCCTGCTCGATATCGGGGCGGTGTGGGCTCAGACTCAGTTCTCAAAGGAAGGGGCAGTCCATTTGGAGGACTTTCACTCGTGTTTGGAGACATTATGTCACTTGTGCTTGTGGGTGTTCACGTGCTGAGTGATCCGGAATGGCAGAGTGGCTGGTTTCAGCCAGGGCAAGGTGTTAGTTGCCCGGATGGAATGTTTCTAAGTGAATTGCGATATACTGAAGGCGTTGTGGCCTCATCTCTGGGTGTTGAACGAATTTCAATTAAATGTTCAAGATTGGAGCGCAACTTGGACATTTCTGCGCCACGCCGATCTGCGGGATACCATTTGGAAGGCTCACTTTTCGAGATAGTGTGTGCGAAGATGGATTCGTAACCGGGTTCCAGTACAGGAATAATTCTCACGATTTTGTGTTGGAGTGTCGTTCGCTGCAATGTCGGTGATTTGCCCACGGGTAACGTCGTCACGATGTCGCATGCGTTAGCGCAGGTGTGTTTCTGAACCGAGGCAAAGCGCAAGTGTGCTTTTCCCAAGGATTCGGTTGCACATTGGCACCAAATCACTCTAAACACGAAAACATTACAGTATGGTACAGTATGTACAGTAACCAATGGGGTTCGACTTGTACATATGACAATACTTTTCAAATAATAATTACCCAAAATTTCCCCCCTTGTACATATTCTTTGTACAAGTCAACAGATGAGCCAAAGCAGGTGCCCTCCTGTACCGGAGACGATGTACTCCTCTACTTATGCAAACGGGGGGGGGGATTTGCGGTGCATTACTGATCAGAGATGTAAACGGCTATTTTCCGAGACTATGGGGGGCAGGTATATGTATTAGAGAGTTTTGAAAAGGAGGCAGTCAGGCGGGACGACCTCACAAGGCTGGAGTGCGGCCAGCAGTGAGGCATGTTGTGTGGACGAAACCGACACCGAAGCAGAAAAAAAGATTTTGGTGTTTTACTTTTGAAAGATATATCCAATGTATCTCATGGTTTCCCAGACAACCGAAGCGTGTCTGTGCATAGGGACAGATCGCACCCGCCCGACGGTTTCCACGGCCAAGAGTGGATATCGTACTGGACTAGTGCAGACCTCATACTAGGGTTATTTGTGATGGGAGGAGGGAGAGGTCAAGCTGTAATTTTGCTTCAGCAGAGGGGGGCAAGGGAAAGGGATGCTTCTTCCCTTCATGGCTGGGAAATTTTGGGGTATTTTAATGCATGGAAGATGTGGTCGGTTATATCCACGCGGCTCGTTATGCGGGACAAGTCGTCGCTGATAGCCTGGGGTGCTTTGGCTACCAGCTATGTACCCGACAGCCGAGCGCATTGTTGCCGAAAATTGCCAGTGCAGTACACGTATTTAGATTGGATTCATATTTGCATTGGGTTCATAAATTACATTGGTTCAATTTAATTGCTGAACAGTGGTGGTGGACAAGCAATAGAGCTTCTCATACCTCGGTGTCATTACAGTAAATTATGCAATTTTTTGGGAGGTACAACACATAGTTTTGCGTACAGTGCTCGTGAGACTGGTGAGATCCCTGTCGTCGCGATTCACAACGCCGAAGTTCACATCGCGTTTCAAGAAACTACGACCCCACCAACATCGACTCATGACGGCCCAATTGAACGTTCCATTGCTCGCGCTCGCCATCCAAGCCTCCAACACATTTAAGCACGCAGCGGCTCTCTATGAGTCACAAACGCAGTCTACACAACCAAAAGCCAAGACAACAAGGAGCACACCCAAAAACCTCCCAATAGGTCACGTTTCCACTATCGCCACACGAATCAGGTAGCAAAAGGATAATCTCCGATGAGGAACTAAACGGGAAAAAGAACCTATTTGCGAGAAACATTCGCCAGTTTTCTAATATCTTTAAAGGAAATTACAAAGCAAATATCCAATGAGCAACCCTATGGTGAAAAAATAGGCCACATGCTGAGCCTATCCACTGTTGGCAGCAGAAGTAACAGCATCCCAAGAACAGTTGCAGGTACAAAACGACGCATCAACTTTAAAGCACTCAAAGCACGAGGACCGAAAACAGCTGCTTGGGAAACTGCTCTTTACAGGGAACTTTTGGAAGAATTTGATCGATTGCGCTGCTTGGCGTAAAGTTCTCGCCAGCCATTTCAAAAACTCTAGCTCACTCCATCATAATCAAGGCACATCAAGGCGCTCCCTACACTCATCTGTGCATGTTAACGGACAATCTATTTCTACTCGAGTTACCATTCGCTGGATTCAGAGCTTTATGAACAGGAATAGGATTGTCCTGAGAGCACAGAAAGGCCAGCTTCTTACCAGTCCTGCCCATCAGAAACATTGAACGCACGGTTGCGTTTCATCTCGGAAGGCTGCGACGGGGATTTATGTCAGGACTTCTCAATGAAAACAACATCGAGAACGCCGATGAAACCCACTTTGTTTCGATATTGACAATGGAAAGACGCTTGGTTTCAAAGGCGGCGGCCACGTTAAGTACGCCGATGCTGTATCCGGTGGAGATCCTATCACCATGATGGTCCGCATTACAGGAGGAAGGAGAGCCTGTATTGAGACCCCTTTTCTGATTTTTAAGAATGCAAAGAGATCCTATCCTATTCAAGGTGTTCCCGATGCAACTCCCGGTGTTTCTTATCGATCTAGCCCGAAGGAGTGGATGGATGGTGTCACGTTTAAAGAGTGGTTTTCTGAGCCGCGCGCTGTAAATCATCTCCCGCAAATGGCACAGCGAATTTATACATTGACAACTGCTCTGGGCATGTTTTAGACGAAGAAACGAGTGGTATTCTGCAGCGAATTCGTACGACTATATCAAAGCTGCCGGCCAATGCCACGAATTTGGCGCAACCCGCTGATTATTTTATCATTCAGAAGATTAAGGAGGCGTGGCGCAGGCGCTGGGAAACTTATAAGCGTTAGTGTATTAAAGGAGGGGCCTGAGTTGAATCCACTGAAAAGCTTCCAAATCCGGGAAAGATTTTCTTCTTGCGGCTGGCGGTTTCTGTCTTTAGAGATGTCAATGCAATGGTTGACATTAATAGCATTAATTATGCCCGTAAGGCCATGATTCGGACTGGCATGTCATTGAATGTGAATGGGGTTTTGGGAGGAGTTCCAACTGTCCGATGAACTCTAGTGCATTGTCGCGAAACATCAGGATTATTTCGAGGGCAAGGATGTTGATGATTGTTCAGATGCCGAAGATGTAAGTGAGTAAAAATATTATTTTCTAGCTTTTTGAAGATTTTAGATTGGTCCATATCATTTATGAATTATACCTTAATTAGATTTGGTTCGGATTTAAACTGGACCAACTTAATTGATGAATAATGCCTGAAATCTGAGGTTCGAAATTAGATTGGTCCAATCTAATTTCTATAGATTGGACCAATCTAATTTCGAACCTAGTAAAAACTCATCATAAATCCCCCTAAATCGCATAAAATTCACATTACAGCAAGGGTCTCAACACAACTCCGTCCTAAAACTGCAGCACGGGTGCAGTATGGAAATACCTTGCTCAGCTCACCAAGGAGTCGGTTAATTCCTACAACCTCCCCAAATCGCGACTCACACATTTCTATCTGTCGCCTGGTCTTTCAAGGGCACCCCAACAGCCAAAGCAGCCAACTATTCAGCCTTGACCTTAACTGCAAAAACGACTAACTTCTCCCATGCGCTGTCTTCGCCTCGGACGCTCAGTGCTGATTCAAGTCAGACAAAAACTTTCGGGACTAGCCTATCCACTGAACGTGTAAAAAAGAAGCAATAAAGTGGTAATTTAATCCCCAAACACTTCCATGGACGAGTAGGATGGTGAATACCAAGCAAATCGCCCGAGATTTAACAGGCAGGAGGGCTCCATTGCTGGAGTCAGACTGCAAAGCGGCAAGGAAACAGCCGTCCTAACTCATGACACCAAAACATGGCGCTACCACGAATTAATCTCAAGACGATGCAAAACTTCTCATTTGATCGGATACGTCGCAGAGCGAAAAGGGGTAATCTTTTTCGCCTTGCCAGTTGTCCACATCTTATCCAGATTAGAAGATCTCAGAGAGTTGTGACAGTCTGGACGACATCTTCTGCAGAGCCTCGCTCGTTGCTACAAAAGGAGAAAACGGCTTCGGAAAAGCTCTTTTACTACGAAGCATGCGGTCAAATCTCACTGTCTTGCAAAGTAACGAGCGGATTGTAAGAGAACTGGCGTTCAGTTTGAGCCTCACAGAATCTATTCTCGATCGCGAATACCATACTGAGTACCCGTAATTCCAACGTACACAATCTCTTCTGTGTTTTAAAAGATACCGCACGGTCCAAGATTTCTTGATGGCGAAGTACTTCTCCGTTGACTAAGGGACAGATTTGGAGTTCCCTTTATTTACTTGTACATTTTCTCATTCAAGAGGAGCAGCCAGGAGTTTGCCTCCATGAAGTCATTTGAAGTGACTTCGAACAAGAACAGAGAGACGGAACAGTCTTCAACAAGTTGTTCTGTATGAAGCTAGCTTCTCGGGCTGGGGTCATCTTGATGATCGAATCCTGGTGTTAGAAGCACCCCAACAAGTATTTTAAGGTATTCTTCCCGATGTGGAGGGTGCTTTCGCCTCTGGCGCTCCACCCCTTGACGAGGACTTTCCAGTTACCTTTCGCGACTTCGAAGGTCGCTGCATGCAGGCATTTGCCGCAACTATGCTGTATCTCGTCTTCGATAAGGGCCTACCAAATAAAAATTGATCCATAAACTACGAGAGTGATTGCAAAACCTTGGATCCGTTCGTTACCGTCGTCTCTGTCACTCTTTCACGGATGCCATGAAAGGGTTGAACCGCATTTTTCCTTTCCTTGGGTCTTCAGTCATGTTAATCTTGAATAAATTCCACATGGCTGTTTCTAGAGTAGTATTTGATAGCAAGATTGGAGTAACCCTGATGTCAACTAGATCCCTGGGCTGTATGGTTCCCCCTCAAGCGGAATTTACGTAGCGGTGATTATATAGGACGCTGCAGGACTCAACATGCCTATGCATGGACGCAAGGGAAAACCCCGTAATCATATATGGTTGGGAGGAGGATATGGTTGGAAGGAAGGTATGCTTAGGAGTGGGATTTGAGTGGGGGACGATATGTTTGCGCGAAGGATTATGTGACGCGATCCTGCAAAACTTCGGTGAAACTTTGCTGCGGAGAGGACGACCCGGAAGACATTCTGAAGGTAGCTGACGTATGGAGAGTGAATGGACAGGTAAGCAATACATCCATTCTCGATATCGTAGTATCCCTGCCGCTCCGTCAGATCCTGTGATGAATAAGAGGAGTGCCGTCGCCCAAACCCACCGTCGATTCTTCTCGTCGAGTAAGGGGCGTAGAGGCGACCACGGAAGTAATTAATGGGTACCAGGTCCCAAATGAAATCAAGAAACACTGGTTGATGCTTGTGCTGTAGTATCATTACAGATCCATAATTTGGTAAAACGGTGTGACATGAATAATTTCTCAGGTCCAAATAGAAAATGATCCAGTTTATTACTGAGCAAAGCAAAAAAGCATAAAAAATCACTAATACAAGAGATGAAACGATAACTAGGTTTACATAAATCCAGCAATCCTTGACCTCCAAGTGGCTCGGGTGCAATACGAAGTGAAAAAAATATTCCCGCGTGGATGCCGCTCCAGAAACGCCTAATCTTTTATGAGACTAGCCATTATCAGGGATGCGCAACTTCCCACACCTGGAAAGACCCGTAATAGCTCAAGCTAAGGGCAGGCCATTTAGCTGTGGTTGTTAATGCATGCACATACGCAGAACTTAATCCCACGTTGACCACACGAGGCTCTGTCGAGATTTAATCACAAATTCTACTCACCTGTTCTCCTCGACGCTGAGGGTGAAAGGCAAATGAGGCCAGAAGTTCCAAGTCGAAGTGTGCATCGGAAGCGTTGGCTATTAATGCGACGGGTTCAGAGGGACTTATGCGCGATTTTGCTCCAAAAATAAGTTCAAACGGTAAATCTACTGCGTAAAGGCGACAGCGGCGGTATCCATACAAAATATGGGGCAAGCATTCTTCCAAAACTATCCTTTGGCCGACAAACATCCTTTCATGGCGGTTGTTTGGATGCTTTGTACCATCCTTTTGCCTCTAACATTATACATAGGAGCGTACGCAAAAACAGTGGCCCAGATAAATCTATGTTTCTTCATGAAGTCCGTAATGGCGGAAGCGGTGAAGCACCCAGCATTGTCGGAGATAATAGTCTTGGAGGGACAAAAGGGTTCATAAATTAGCTCTCTATGAGCTTAGAGATGGTTTTGGACGATAAGTCCGTGGTTGCAACTGCGATTGCCCAACCTGTCAAATGGTCGACGGCGATGAGCAGATAATTATCCCCTGAATTTGATACCGGTAGAGGTCCCCCGAGTTCAATCGAATAAGTCTCGAAAATAGTTCTCAATGGGATATTAAAAGTCTTTCAATACGGCAGAAGAGGCCTCTTCTTCTCCCTTCGCAACTTTTCACGTAGTTTTCAATGTCTCGGTGCATCTGCGGCCCTGAATAACGCTCTGTGGCAAATTTCTTTATTGTCTTCTTATTTCAATGTCCAAGATCATCATAGAATGGCTTCATATCGCAACCCCGTCCTCCATAACCAGTACGGTCTCCGCCCGTTTTTGGTGCGCCCAAGAGGCTTTCCTTCCCACACAGTGACGTTTTTAGCCATACCATTGATAGAACGACGCATTTCCTCATCATCAACTCGGATCTTCAAACCTTACAAATGCCAGGCGACTTCGAGCAGAAAACCATTTTTTATGGGAATCTCGTCGGCAGTGACGGATCCAGCGCCGCATATCAGCCTCATTTATCGTATTCGAAGGCGGAAGAGTATCCATTAGGCACTTCATGTGAGAGGTAATCAGCTGTTCTGTTGCCCGTGCTCGGCCTGTAGTCTACCTCTAAATCATACTCCGCAAGGTAGTCCATCCAGCGCACCAGCGTTTCGTGAATATTTTTTACTTGAATGCAAAAGGGAGGGCCTCATGCTCGGGTATCAGCTTGAACGGTTCCATTGATATCAGATACACTGTAAATTTTTTTAAGGCGAAGGTGACGGCGAAGGCCTCTTTCTCTCAGGCGGAAGAGTTAAGCTCTAATAAGTTCATCGTCCGACTTGCGTACTACACGGGATGAATTTTACCAACATCCTTCTTTTAGGCCATAACTACTCCAACGGGGACATTAGAAACGTCGTTTCCACGATGAAATGAGACTAGAAGTCCGAGACGGCTAGCGCCGACGGAGAGCTAGTCTTCCCTTTCAGAGTTTAGAAGTCGGAAGTCATCTCTTCAGTCAATTTGTAAAAGTGTGTGGGCACTCTGTTTCGATGATGACAAAAACAGAAGATAGGTCCTTCTTTACTATGATGATAAAGAGAGACAAGCTTAAATACTACTGAGAGAAAACCAAGAGTTCAGGATTGACTATGAACTCTTGAAATAAACGGATGTCTGAAATACAGGGCGACTAAACGTTTGCCTAGACATCACTTGCGAGAGTACTCTCTTGCACTTACCCTCCTTTTGAATGCGAAGACCTCGGAGAATCTTTGAATTTTTGAATTAGCTCCTGGCAGTGTTTCAATTAGGAGATTGGCATCGAAATAGCTTCTTCCAAACTGTGCCCTTTGTGGGGTGTTGAGCGCACAAAATGTAATCGATGGTTGAACTGTTGGTTGATGCTTTCGGTAAAGAGGCCGGAACACCAGACCAAGGTTTATATAGAAAAGGTACTCAACACCAGGAGAGATAAACTGTAAACAAACGATACTGAATTCAAAGGTATTCTAGAAAAAGCGACCCCAGAGGTATCAAACTACAAGGTTCTGACGGCTCATGTAGCAGCCATCAGTGTAACCGAAAGCAATAAACATCATTGCAAAGTCCCATTGGTCCAATTGGCTAGAAAGCATAAAGTGGATGCTGATTGGTTGGTCCGAAATGTTTCGAGAACCACGTGAGATAGCCACGATGGCTCCATGTCATTGGTTTGGTACAAAGAGGTATGATCTTATGTTTTACACTGGTGCGTGGGTGCAGTTGTACTGATGTCTTCTTACAGTGTAAATCCTTGGTACAGGTTACTGGAGCGATACTGTCAGGGTATGTGGTGATTTATGGGCATAATCGAAACACCCTCGAATTGTACTAAGTAGTATACTCGACGTTTCACTTTCTTCTTGTCAAGTATAGCGATAACTTCTTGTTCGACGATTTCATCGGCATCGATAGCCACAGAAAGAGATGACTTGTAATTTCCATCACGAATAAACTTCTTCAATATGAACATATGAAATACATTGTGTGCCTTTATCATCGAAGGTGGTAATTCGATTCGATACGTTACAGGTCCCAACACTTCTAACACTCTGAAAGGTCCCATAAATCTCGGCTGGCACCTCTTCAGTAGATCAGAGCGAGATGAAGCGCCAGTGCCCTCGCTCTTTAGCATGACCAAATCGTTTGTTTGGAATTCAGTGTCTATTCGAGTTCTGCCAACGTAAAAGGCTTGAGCTGTTACGGCGTTTGACAGATTATCACGAGCCAACTGTCTAAAAGCCCTTCGTTTTTCTACATCTGTAGCTGCTGCCTGACACTGTATTTTGCAAGTACTCACTTCACGGAAAAGACTAGAGTCTGGAATACGACCCAGATCAACTTCAACTGGCGTTAACCCAGTGATTTTGTTTCGGAAAGAGCTATAGGTAAACTCAAATTCAAATAATATGTTGCCCCAGTTTGTAGCATTCTCTTAGATGCATATTCGAAGAATGTGGACCAAAGTTCTGATCATATTCTCTGATTGCCCGTCTGTCTGAGGATGATCCTTCTTCGCGATCTTGAGCGTAATACTAAAAATCTCATTAAGGCCTCGAAAGTACTTCGACTTACAGAGCTTGTCACGATCAAGAACCAATTTCTTTGGTGTGCCGTACTTCGAAAAAACGTTGTCGATGAACAGCTGCACAATCTCAGGTGTATTGTTTGTCTTCGTTGTCGGAATGAATATTGAACGTTTGGAAAACTTCTCGAAAATGACAAGGATAGCGTCGTTTCCTTTCTGTGTCTTCGGGAACTCAAAAACGAAATCTGAAGTAATGACATCCCAACACTTTTCCGGAATATCATGTGGCTGTACAATCCTTGTCTTGCAGTGTGTTTGTCTTTGTTCTTCTGACATTCTGAATAAGCTCCAACAAGTTTCTCAAGGTCCTTGTACATTCCTTTCCAGTAATAGTAACGCGCGCAAGCATAGTACGCCTTCTCAGTGGCAAAGCTTGCCGGCTCTTGAACTGGGTTGATCGCTTTTGTTCTGAGTATTGTGTTGTCCGGGACATATATTCGTCTAAAATTATTGTCAATACAGTACAGTGTGTCTCTTTCCAGGATATATTTACGAGAGAAAATTGCTGTCTTGCAGTTTGGAGGGGGCTGGTTTTGTTTCAAAAAAGTCAATAGATTTTTTTGAACCCATTCATCCTTTTCATATGCCGTCTAAATTTCTCTTAAGAGAGAACTGTCTTTCAAACGTAGATATTTGAACTGCGGTCTGTGGACGCAACGACTGAGAGCGTCTGCGGCTGAATTATTCGAGACTGAGATGTGTTCAACCTTAAATCCAAAGCTCTGTAGTTCGTCCAACCAACGCATTTACCGACGTGATAGCTTCGCCTTCGATTGAAGGTATCTGATTGGTTCATGGTCCGTTCTGAGAGTGAAAGTTGTGTATCTGAGATATACATCCTATTCCCGTAGAGCGATCATTGCGGCGAGAAGTTCTTGGTCTCCAGTATCACAACGGGATTCAGTATCTGATAGTCTATGTGATAAAAACGCCACAGGATGTCCATTCTGTTCAAGTATAGCTCCTAAGGCATATTTCGAGGCGTCAGCGGTGACCAAAAACTAAGAGTCGTGTTTGGATTACGTAGTACGGGTGCAGTGGTCATTTACTTCCTGAGAGCTTCACAGGAATCTTGTTGGTATCGATTTCATTGATACGCTTTTTGGCGAACCAAGTCGGATATGAAAGAGATGTGAAAGAAGTCTTGCAAAAAGCTGCTGGAGCATTTAAAAGGCCAAAAAATAAAACTTTCCACTCAAACGAGCCAAATCGTGTCCTGATTGCTGTTTTGTGACAATCCTCTTCATTGATTCGCATCTGCTGGTATCCCCAATTGAGATTGATTTGAGAAAATTCAGATGCTCCTGAAATCTGGTCAAGGGTCTCATTAATGAGAGGCAATGGGTTGGCGTCTGATATGGTGATCTTATTCAAAGTACTGTAGTTACAGACCATTCTCATGTCTCAATTCTCCTTCTTGACGAAGAAAACAGGAGCTCCACATGGTGATCTCGAAGGACGTATCAGTCCTTTGTCTAAGAGCTTCCGTAGTTGCTTCTCTAGTTCCTTGAGTTCAGACGTAGATACTCGAATCATTGGCCTGGCCGTGGGGAATACCCTGCTTTCATAATAATATCATAAGTTATTCCACGGGTAGGTGGAGGATCCTGAGGAAGTTTTCACGAAATATATCATGAAATTCCGAAATAAGTTCATCCAATGGAGGCGCACAATCAACTTCCTTCACACTATCGGTAAGTATCTCGGTTATTGGACTGCGTAGAACTCAAAGTTTCCACTCCTTGTGGCCTTGGGTAGTTTCCGGAAAGATATCATTTTGAAAAAAGAAGTACTAGTTTTCTCTTTGGCTGTCTTAGCCTTGATCGTGTGTCTCGTCCCATCTTTCCGAGTAAATGTGAGCGTATCTGATTTCCAGTCAATGGCAGGATTTTCTCTAGCCACGTCCTCCCTAGAATCAGAAGGGGGTTTGAGCTTTTTCATGCATGTGAATGACATAAATGTCTTCCGCCGAGAGGTGCCCTTCCATATTCAGAACTGACGAGATTTCTCCAATAAATTCCACGTTCGAGCCATTTCCAAGCATAAGCTCCAGATATTTTACAGTCTAGATGTCTATTCCCAGTTCTATGGCGTCTTTGTAAGTCATGAAATTGTGAGACGCAAATGAATCGATCAATGTATTGACTGGACGTCCTGCGAGCGTTGCGCCATAAACTGACTCTTTCCTCTCCTCCAGATTATGGCGAATAGTGAAGGAGGCGACGTTTCATAGCCATCTCAAGTAGCCACACCAGCGTGCGGCGAGTCAGTTTTTTGAATGTCGGTTCTATCTGCGCTTCTCGATGTCCTTGCGGCAAGGATGATTGGGATCGCTGAAAGGTTTCTTACCGCATATGCAACAGCGGTCGCTGGACGGTACAGGCGTCTTTTGCCCTTCTTTGCCGGACCCCATGAGACAGCTTCTGGATCTTTGTGTTTGCTTGCCATCTCAGAATTCTCTGACTTATTCTCTCCGTTTGCATTTGCGCTTCTATTACGTCGTCCACCTGCAAAACTTTTGTTGTCTTGCTGGTATTTATGCGACGTCTCCGATATTGTCATAGAGAGCTCAAGAGTTCTAGATAATCAAGTGCTGACTGCATATTGGGATTTCCATACTTGTCCAGCGACTGCGATGTTGGAAACTTCTCTGTAAACTTTCCTTTCATAAACACGAAATGCTGTTGGAAAAACATATGTATGCCTCATTGATTTTCGTTCCACAGAGCATTACTAAAGCTTCGAATTTAGATATGAAATCTTCCAACTTCTTGAAGTCATCGCGTTTCTTCTCCATCAGTTGAACGCGAGCTTGAGCAATATCGTTTGCAGGAACGAATAAATCAGCCATAGCTATACGAAGTTCTTCACGGGTTTTGGGCTTCTTGTCGTCCTGCTCGAGATGCGTTGTCCAAGTAGCTGCACGATCTTGAAGATGACACTCTGGCAATGCCATCATTTTCTCAGGTGAGTAATTGCAAAGTGCTCCATACTTGCTAATAGAATAGAAAAAGCTTCGAACCTTTTCAGAAGTTTGGTCAGACGGTTTCTTCGTGAACATAGGAACAGGTGGAGCTTTGAAGCTAGAGCTGAGAGAGGGTATTTAAACTGTATTAGCAATTTTGATTTGATTGAAAGCGTTTTGTAGCGTTTGAATTAACTCTGCTTGTTGCTGTACTGTTTCTTGTAACGTTTGAATTTGCTGCTGTAACTGCGCCAAGGGACGTTCAGTGTTTGTAGCAGTCCCTTCGGGATCGTGATTTCGAGTTAGGCGACGCATAGTTGACGTGTGTTGTTCCGGAATCAAATGGATGCAACCAATTGTAAGAGTGTGGGGCACTCTGTTTCGATAATGACAAAAAACAAAAGATGTTGTCCTTTTTTACCATGATGAGAAAGAGAGACAAGCGTCAATACTACTGAGAGAAAAGAAATAGTTCAGGATTGATCATGAAATCTTGAAATAAATGGATGTCTGAAATGCAAGGCGACTAAACGGTTGCTATGACATTGCTAGTGAATACTCTCTTGCACAATTCAAAATATTCTCCCTGAATTTGTCGACACCAAATTCTTGATGAAATGAAGATATTACCCAGCGAGACCAAGAAATTTACGCAACTCCGTTCAGTTGATAGGAACGGGGGCCTTCTTGAAGACATCAATATTTCCCTCGTTGATGCCGAATACAAGCTTTTCTACGAAGTGACCAAGCAGCTTTACGCTTGGCATTGAAAAGCGTTTTTCGAAACCTTAAGCTAAATTTCCAGTTTCACTTCCCCGACTGCCTTGAAAACGACAGTTATGTAGTCAGTATGCTCATCCATCGAGTTAGAGAATATAGCGACATCCAAATGGACTCGAGCTAAGGTTAGATTTTTAAGACGTAAGCTCTCATGCTCTGGAATTTAGAAGGCATGTTCAATAGACCTTATGAAATCATCTCGAACTTAAAAGTACCAAAAACGCTGATGAAGGTAGAAATTTCCTCAACTTCTTCGGCCGTACGTATTTACCAGTACCTCACAAACCAATCAGAGCTAAAAAATGGAACTAACTTTCAAGAAATCGAGAATATCTTCTATCTTGGGCATTGATCAGCGATCCGCCTTCATTTTGCAGTTGAGTGTGATAATCTATGGAAAAATGAGGCCCAATTCTCTATTTTGTTACGGTGACGACTAGTAACGACCACTTAGACGACCTGACGGTGATGATCAGAGTATCTAACATGTTTTCTACTTCTCGACGGGAAGTTTCGCTGTGTCGAGGCGACATTCGGTGAGCTCTATGGTAGATAGGGGTAGGGCCATTAATTTCAAAGGAATAATTCGTCGGTACGGCTGCAAGATGTAGCTTTTTCTGGTCCAGGAGACGATTTAGCTCAAAAGAACATAGAGCAGAGATAGAGAACCGCCATGTTTCCTTGCTGAGATCCAACTCTTCCTCATCCCCATCATCGTCGTGACATGATGTTTTCCATCATTTACCGAAGTCACTTCTCCGGAGTAGTATTGGTTATCTAGAGGCCGAAAAACTTCCACTCGATTACCAGAGACAGGTAGAACAGGAGTTGAGTCACCATCTCCAGTATTTTCAGGAACTGTACCATTGTCATCCAATAAACCTGTTTCATCAGAAGAAGTTATGCCAGATTCATCAAGAGCCGAAGCGACCTCTCTGTCAAGTACGTCAATGCTCTCTTGAGTTAATAATGTGAAAGAGTATTTTTCGAGCGCGGGACGTACATCTTCAAAAGCTGCCTTGATAGTATGACCGAAAGAGCCGGGGATTGTGATCGTTCCAGATGAACGATCAATTGCCAAAACAGATCTTGGCGAAATCTATCTGGCTCTTTTCTCCTTGTCATGCCTGACAAAACTTCAACTTGATCACAAGCAGACAGCTTTAAATCAGTAACAAGTCGCTTGTTACGAGCGGAGAATTTCCGTGAGATTTCACTTAGCTTCAATCTGGAGCTGTGTATCAAGAAGCTCAGTACCTAGTTCAGGGACGTTTGACCACATAGTGACTTGTCTTGTGAAGCCTTTCGCCATTTCAAAATCGGACAGAATATCGGAACCATACATATCATTTGATACGCGCACTGCTTGGATAGCTGCGAGTTCCGAGCTCGTATTATTTCCATGCAGCAAACGAAGAAATATGCTGCGTATCACACAATGCTTCGACTCAACAACATTTTTGTTGTTTCTTCTGGATGGTATGTTCTTGAACGTGACACCAAGTGATGATAGATACTTAGTGAACACTTCATGGTTGAAAGCCTGGTCACCGAGCACAGCAGTAGGCGGCCAGAACTGATTCACCCAGGAAGACTCAAAGCCAAGAACCGCGTCTTTCAAAGAGTATTCGGCAAAATTTAGCAAGACGAATAACGTGTAGAAGAGTCCATGATGTGCATGCTGCACAAGTCGGAGAGATAGAAATAATCGACGCATACCAACTCGTTAAAAAGCGGCTTAACGAGCTTTTAGAAACCTTCCGCGTACCCTGAGGTCTAGATTTATGAAGACATCCAGCACAATTCTCTACAGTATCGTCGAGATATCTTTCAACGGAGTCATTCGAAAAAACTGTTATGAATGAGGAGGAGCTTGATATCAGAGTAAGACGCGTGTCCACATACATGTCGATGAACCTTATCGAGTGTATGCTTGATAGTCATACAGGAGAATTCCTGAATTGGCATTCCAAACAAACTATTTAGAACACCCTGAAGAAGAAAGCAAAGAATCAGAGCTTGAGGCATTCATGACCGTAAATCTAGGAATGTAAGAGTGCATTTCGTGATCAGAAAGTGTAATAGATTTACTAAAACCGCCAGGAGTTGTGAAACGACCACAGTTAGATCCCATGTGAACAATAAACGGTTTTGCAGTGACATTGCATCCTGCAGTCCACTGAGAGGAGACTTCTAGAACCATGTGGTCGGATCATGACTCGTAATCAGAATCGGATCGAGCAGAGAGAACAATAGATCCAAGTATAGATCCTTTAGAGCTACTGTGTTGCCCAAACCCGTACTGCATTGGGAATAGCCACTGAGACTGTGAGGGATCGGATCAAGTTGACCGCTTCATTGCAGATGCATGATTTTCACAAGGGCCTCGAGTTCGTACAATCAAATGGCTGAGTACGGTGCACCATCATCAAGGAGGGCACCTCGCGATAAATCAGTGATTTCAGGGGCATCTTTAATAGTTTCAAGCGGGGCGTCGGAAACATATGCCATATTCAACTTTACGAACTTGTTGTTACCTGCATGATTGCTTGCCCCACTGCTGCTGGTCGGCTAATTGGTTGAATTCATTGTAGCAGGAAGGGAACCATCATCATTGTGCTCAAGAGACCAATGGCCGTACTTACCCCACGTGTGGCACTTGGATTTTGACTTGAAGTCTGATATTTCTTGGGGAGAGAGCTCCTTCTTGCGTAACCTGCGAGTTCGCCTGTTCGCAACTTCACTTGGGCCAGTTGACATAGAAGAAAGGGACCTTGGAGCGTCAGTCACCATCTCATTGTCGCACTGCCACACGACAGCCGCAACCGACTCGTATTGAATTGCCTTCTAGAAAGCATTCTTACCAGACGAGCGCGTAAGCTTATATGAGTTTTATGCATTAACAGCTGCGGACATTACACCAGGGTGCTGCGAAGGATCGATGTTGGCGTTTTGGATCAATGACCCTGCTGCAAGATTTTCCGGAATTTAGACAGCCACGCAATGAGAGTTGAGTCTAGTAAGAGCAATGCTAAAAAGGTCTTCTTAATTTGCATGCGACTGACTGGATCCACGACGAAGACCAAGCAACTTGACATAATATGCATAAACAGCATTGCAAACTGATAGCGCATCCATCTTGTAGACTGCATCGACAATTGCATCCACGCCATAGTCAGAACAAACTGTGGAATCATCAAAGGCACCTCCACCTATTTTGGCTATTCCATACAGCTGTGATCGTAGAAACATCCGCGAGAATCCTCTGCAACTTTGTTTGCATTTCCATCTGGAAGGGAATCATTGAAGGCACACCATCGCTTAAAAGCTTTTGCGTAAGCTTCTTGATCTCCACTACCGTTTATCCAATGGCGAATTCTGCGGAGCCAAGGAAAACGAGGTCTAGACGGTGAAACGTTGGCCTAATAGGGGCTATAACTATAAAGTTCGGGATTCGGGTGACCAAGGGATCCAACTTAAGAACAGGATAAAAAGAACAAAAAACTTTGACCAACTGCAAAACTTTAGTTGATCGGTGGAATAGGTCAGACCAACTGCAGAATAAAGAACAGGAGAACTTGGAGCTAAGATCAGTGGACCAGAGATCACGGACAGTGGATTGGGGAGCAACTTGGGCAGCTGTTGGATCTTGGATCTAGAGCTGCTCGGAACAATTTTTCGAGGATCAGGGGTGGAACTGGTTCGTCGCAGGAGTTCGTGTCGGAATAGTCCTCGTCGCAGGGCACTGACGCTCGCCTAAGTAGAAAAAAATGGAGGAACTGGGTCCAGCCAAAAGGCAAGCGGTTGTCGGCGTGTCTTGGGTAATTTTTCCGGGCGTACTGTAATGTGACGAGCCACACCACAAATTAAAATTCAAAGCGTCGGGGAAAAGCGTACAGTAGAGCAAATAGATCAAACTACTACTGTACTGTATCCATTTACATAGCAACCAATTGTTGCTTTTCATACAATCAATAACAAAGGGAGAGACATCAATCTTTCTCTTGCTGTCTTTAAAGTGCAATGAAAGCAGCCAGATTTTTCGAACGAATTATACACAGTGATGGCGGCGGTGAGTTTCAAATTGCTAAAAGAACTCTCAGGAGCGAGACCTCTTCACTAACCCACACATCACCTCACAAGCCCTCTTCTTGCAGACAATACGAGCGTTACATTGGCACTATACTATCCTTACGTCAAAGATGTCTATATCAGGCGTACATCTACGTGATCTACTGGCTGGAAGTTGTGAAGAACTTCATTTATTGTAATAACATTTTCCCATGTTCTGTAATTGAAAAGACTCTGTATACTGCTTTATTCGTTAAATGTTTTCCAAACTTGCAGTGAATCAAACTTTCGGCTGTCGCGTACTGTACCTTACTAATATCGGAGTTGTTAGAGCCTCGCCTTTGCGAAAGGATAATGTTTGGCCATAACGCAGGTAGATTGTGGAAGCTACTGACCGTAGATAAGATAATAGCCCGTTCAGAGCATATGCGACTACAGGAGACACAGTTTCTTGCTTAAACAAATTTATTGGTAGCTATCATCCTGAATCTTCGTTGGAGTTCCTCCAGACATGCCAATATATCTCCAAAAAATCTTGCAGTGATATGTCGGAAGTTCATATTGATCTAATCTTTGGTTGTGAATCAGATGGAAAGTATGATGCAGCTACTGAAGCGCCTTTTTCGGGACTCGTACTTATGCATATTCCAAAATAAATAAGCGAAATGGGCGTAGTGGACGACAAAGAAGGAGCTTAAACTCAGCTGAAAAATTCATTCTGTAACCAGGGAGCAAAATCTGACTCACGACAAATTTAGAGAAAAGAAAGAATGACTGAAGGATCGAGCACAAGTGGAACAAACAAAAGAACAGAGTTTTGAGCTCTTTCTATTTTCCGAACTTTGTGCCAATGAACCTAGCGTTCACAAGACTTAAGTAGTCTAACTAACTAACAATGAGTAAATACGTAGATCACAACAGAAGGTAGGTAGATACGGGAGATCCATAAAAGGAACGATCCTAAAAGGAAAACATGCAGTTCAGAGACCTAGCAATTCAGATAACCAAAAGACAATACATTATCATGCACACTAACGAGGAGCACTGTTGATCTAAGATCTCAGATCAACATTCATTACAAGGGGCCATCAAAATGCTCATTTTGATAGCTCCCACCTGTAGTCTATTCATTTGCAATTCTACTTCTCTCAAATATTACTGGTGATGAACCCACTCTCCGTGAGGTACTAGCAATAGATGAACTGGATTACTGGCGCGAGAATATAAACAAAGAAGTTATTAATCCTATCTATGCGAAGACATAGGATGACTACCTGCCTGTTCTACCGCACGCGAAAAGTTTTGCTTCAAGAATATTCCTAACACTTAAGCATGATGGAATTGGTCTTCCGGAAAAATTCATGAAGCGAGTTGTTCATCGTTGAAATATGCATATTCTCCGGCGTATCGAATTAAATCAACCCCACGCACCTATAGAGTGTATCAAAATAAATCGATTTCTGTTGACGAAATTATTTTTTGGGGGTCACAATTTCTGAATATCAAAGGCGTTTTTGTATATGCTGATCTTCTTTTAACTCTAAATATCGGGCTGAAGCTACCAAAAATCTCTCGCTTAAAGCACTAAAGTAGTGCTGTGGTGAAATTTCTGAAGTCTATATATGGTTCAACTCAAGTTTCGAAGCTACGGATTCAGATATTACGTCGTTTCTGCCGGGACATTTCATTTACTCTACTGTGTGATGTAAAGTGCTTGTTTGAATGGAAAAAATACCATAAAAGCGTTTCTCTGAACGCATATCAATGATCCTTTAATTTTAGGAATAGATAATTTGGTCGATAAGGCTTTAGATCGCTTCAAAGGGGTCTTTCGGTAGACTGGTCTAGTTAATTGCACCCAATTACTTGAAATGAAGATTCAAGGACGACTTCAGGGTTTGTGTCTCTCTCAATCTTCCTACATTGACAATATCATTACTACTGCATCCATGGAATATTCAAAGCAGCTAAAGAATCCACTCGTATTTTGATATTTACTCTTGGAAAAGTGTAAATACTATGCCGAGAATTCTTCTGAAATAGTCTGAGGATATCCCGACAGTAACATTTATCAAGGATTTACACAGTACCAAGAAATAAGAACACTCGTGAGCTATACTGAGACACCAGTCTAAAACACAAGATCATACTAATTCGTGCCAAGAAAATTTCATGAAGCCATCATGGCTAATTAGCGTGGTTCCCGACACATGTCGCACTTTACCAATCAGAAATTACTTTTTTTCTTCGTGCTTATGTACCAATGAAACTTTTCGATGATGTTTAGTGCTACCGGTTCCACAGATGTATGCTATATGATTCTTCAGAACCTTGTACGTTTATACCCCTAGGCTCGCGCTTTTAGAACACCTCTGACTTCAGTACTGTTTGCCTACAATTCACCTACGCTGTTGTTAAATACTTGTTGTATATAAACTATTTTTGAAGCTCCGGCCTTTTTACCAGAAGCTCCAACCCACAGTTCAACAACCGGTTACCTTTTGTGCGCTCACTCCCAACATCTATGAGCCTCGCATATTTTCTTCAGTGTTTTAAGTTCTTCTGATCCGACAATACGTTAAAATGTCCACTAGATTTGACATTCTGTTCGATGGCAAGCAGAAGCTAACTTTTTGTTTTTATTCTGATTATTTGGAATAAACATCAGTAACGAAAAAAACGAATTCTATAGACCGCTCCTCTTCGCCCAAAGAGTACAACATGGAGGAGGTAAAATCATTTTACACCTGAAAATGTCAGGAGCTTACAACTTACAAGGTTAGAGTTGACCAAAGAACACCCTTAAGAATCGAAGTTGAGGAACCAGGGACAAACATAACCTCCAACCTCAGACTAATTGAATCTTTATCACCAGACGCTCCAATGGCGACACCAGGAAACCCCGTAGTCCTCGATTTAGCCCGAAAACTCCAAGAATGCCGTCTAACTTCTTTCGAAAGAAGCTTCTATCTCTATCAAGAGAAACGACAAATATCCCATTCGAAAGAAGACCAGAATGAATCGGCTGACCAAGAAACCCAGCTCGTATCGTTTCTACTTCAGTCATATAAAGTCGTTTGCCCAGACCTAGTGTTAAACCACAGGCAATTTTGCTCTCATAAGTACCAACACCGTGCCCAAAAGATAAAGCGCATCTGCAATATTGCACGATAGAAGTTTCGAGCGCGGCAGACCTTGATCGCGACTTTCTTGGCAATTGTTATCGAGAGACCACCCGATAGGCTCAATAGTTGAACTTTTTATAAATTTAAGGGTGGCAAAGAAACCAATAAATTCCACAACAGTATTCTCAACGGACTTATTTTGTGCTTTATCTGCCATCCCGAGGTGACTACATTTTGAACTCACTTGCTCCAGTTCCTGGCGGTAGGACTTACATTTCAGTATCTCCACCAGATTATAGACAAAAAGCACCTTTTTTTATAGAGAACTTTGATCCAATATATTCCTACTGGTTTTCTTTTGGCTTCATAGCTACTAGAAGTACAAGATCTTATACTTTTAAACGTATGTGGCACCGAATATTTACCACAGATCGCACACGTATTGGAAACATAACTCTGTATCGAAATTGAAGATCAATCGTCGAAATTGGAGGAGTATTTTGGTGTATTTTGTTTCACAAGGAACAGTATACACAAACTTGGCACTTTTGCCAAAACGCTGATATATTCTCTGTAGTTTTCAGAACCCAAAATTTGTGAGGAAGACAGAAATATTCCGTGGAGAGCTCGGGAAAATCTCACCTAGAAAAATTTCAATATTTGCACTCATTTAGTGGAATTTGGAGTACTCACGCTGATTGGAAAGACCAGTACCCCAAAAATGTAATGATTGGTCTGCAAAATGGCTACAAGGCAAGTGTACCCGACCAATCCCGACTTACGTTGGCGATCTGGCTACTATTCAATAAAATTGGCCCGAAATCTACCATCCACAACATTGAAGAGGCACTTGAGAATTTCGTTGAGACCTCAGATGTGAACTTCCTGGAATAAGTGAGTTTTGCAGGAATAAAGGCACGCTGCAGCAGCCGACATGTCCAATGCGGCCTGCTTGATGGCTGGCCTGAAGGTAGCTTTTTAGGGAGCGTAGTTCCTTTCCCAATACTGTGTCGGTATACCCTTTTTGAGTAGATTGTTGTTGTCTGGAAACCATGGGATAGATCAGATGTACATTTCAAGAGTAAAACACCCAAACCTTTCCCTGCAGGAATAAATTTGAAAAAGTAAGGAGCTGCCAAAACGCATTTCAGCACGCTCCTCAGCGGGCAATTAAGTCCGTGTTGCGACTCTCCGTGGATCTCATGGACCCGGTACGAGTAGGTGAACTTATGACTAAGCAGATAGAATGTTACGCATGGGAAAGGACAGTTACCTCATAGGGTTGATGTTGAGGTTCAACCTAACGGCGTAAGACGGCTACACTTGGAAATGTTTGCCGCTCTTATTTCGCAAATGTCACCGCATACGGAGCTGATGCTTTCCTCCTGCACTTGTTTAGCTCCCGCAATTGCAAGTTGTGCAGACATAGCCCACACAGTCCTATATGGTTGGGATGTCTCTATGTCGATTTTTGAAAAGTTTTTACGAAATACTTACCGTGGAGTAGTTACAGGCGTAGGCTGAAGCAAAGAGGTGATGTCTCTCGCCAAACTGCGAGCTTAGTTCTGTACGGAATTCTAATAGTCACATCAGAAACGCTTTTTCGTGCTAATATTCGAGGTCAGAAAATAATCTTAATTCAAATTCACGTCATCGAGTTTCCAACCCGCCAATTTGAGTGGATGAACAAGACAACCGGTATTTGCTTGGTTCTGAATAGGAAAAAGTTCATAAATATTAGAGGGTTTACGCCGTCTAATTTTCGTACAAATTTCGTAGACACATCACACAACTGGTACAGGTCTTCCACCTGCACGAAAATAATACGAAAAACAGATAAGACTTCGTCTAGATTCAGTTTTCTACTCGAAGTCGATTTCGTATGATTTGGTGCTTTGATGCCAGCAAAAACGGTCTGAAGCACGACGACGTCTCATGATCAGGGCATGACCAGAGATCGGAAGCATCTCCAACCTGCACCCATGGCTAAGTTCTTTCAAGCGATGAAGCGCGTTCTCCAAGAACAAAAGTTGAAACCGTTCCTCCCTCTAGCTCGTTGCTTACTCCCCCCTTACAATCCGTCAACGGTGATCCTCAGCCTTCGACGCCATTCGCGCTCAACCACCACCCATCAGCTTTTCTCCACCTACGAATGCTACTCCATCCTCTGCAGCTCCCGCGACGTCTGTACAGCACAAGAGAAAACGTTTTAGGTTCATAGAGACCTATGACATGTTTCTTTTGCAAGCCGTACGCACGAACGATGCGCATATTCCAGACCGCGGTCAAGCGGACACGTTGTATCAGAAGGTGCATGCCGACTTTATGGAGCAGGTTCCGACGGGTGGTTCAACCACATGCATGAACCTTCTTGCAAAACTCTCGCCGATCGATTCAAGCGCTTTGATGCCCAGCGCCGAGACGCCGTGAGGCGAACAGCAGCCGCAAGCGGAATCATTGAGAAGCATAGAGAGAAAGAGGTGTTACTTGATGACTTGATACAAGAGATGGATGCTAAAGAGGAGCAGCTGCGAGCGGAAAAGGATGTTCAAACCGAGAACAAGAAGAGATTACTAGCTGCCGGGGAAAACATTCGCGGTCTTGCGCTCAAGCGTGCATGTGGAACCGTCGAGGAAAACGAGGGAATGGGGTCCGCAAGAAAGCATAAGAGACGCAAACCAATGCAAAGCGCCGAATCTGATGACGAAGTGACGTCCTCTCTCCTTTTACAAGCCGCAGGTCGTCGCGAATCGGAGAAAAAGCGCCTTGACATCGAAACGGAGCGGCTAAACGTCGAGCGTGCACGTGCACAGAGAGAAGCGGAACAATTTGAGGCAACAAAGGTGGCAAATGACAGGCGGCTTTTACTGGATGAGAAGCGTTTCGAGTTTAGAAAAAGAGGAAAGAAAACAGGCAATCGAAGAACGAAAGCAAATGGTAGGAATACTCGGCTTGCTTGCGAAGAAACTTCAGTAAAATTCCCGGCCGGGGTGACGTGCAATGGAGTACGAAGTGCACGTATGCTATTCCATTTCACAGGTTGATGTACTGCTCAAAATCCGGCGCATCGCAGTTAAAGAAGTAGCCGGTTTGTCCTCCTCTCTAGACACGTCTTGAAGTTTAAAAGCAGGGCGGATGAAATGTATAGGAGCCCAACTGGAAACTTGCGTACTTGGGCAGTCTGGAAAAATCGCTTCTTCTCCATACCTGTTTCAAGTCCTTATAGTTCCACTCAACAGAGGCCCTCACCGCACTCATTGCTGTATTGTACACTGCTTGTTCTGGAGTCGCGTTTAGACGGTTGAATGCAATCTGGAGCCATGGTCGTAGCATATATGCGGCGTCACCAAAAATGTAAAACTGCCGTCCGTCTATATTCAGGCACTCCTGCAGTTTCTGCTCGATTCCACTGTGACGTAGAAGTGTGGTGTCATGCCGCCGGCCGACTTCGGGCCATGTAGCGAGAAAATTAATCCGTCTGGGGTTGTAATAGTTTGATACACAAGGCAGTGCATCCTTTTGTGTCCTGAGTAACATGCTCTTTGGTTGCTTCCGTCACCCCCAGGCCTCGACATCCGGATCTTTGTGCAATCTATAAATCCAACGCAGGAATCCAGAGGTGCCCCAGCACCTTTCACACACGTGGCGTAGTACTCAGCCCTGTCTTGTAACAGGGCTGATTGAAGATAGTCACTAGATGCCCTTTTGAGTTAACAAACGTCTCGACGACCTCCCAGAACACTTCTGATAAATGTGAGTAACGCATTCCAAACACGGTCTCAAGATCGTACCAATTTGTTGCGGACGATAGTCTTTTTAAAACAAGACAACATGCCGCTATGGGATCACGCCGTACCGGTTTCGTTTCGTTCTTCCCGTCGACCAGCCCATAGCGTTACATATTTTGCCAATATCCTGTTTTCTAAAGCGGAAGTCATGCAGCGCCTGCTCTTCAGAGTATATGTTAAGGTTAAAGGTTGTCAAATGCACATGACGCGATCTTGCCACGATGCTGGTTACATCTAGTCTTGCTTGCCTCACCAGTCTCCAGCATTGCAGCACAAGATCCTCTGGAGCGTCTGCGTCGATACAAAGATGTAGTTTCCTGATCCTCCGATTTACCCTTCTTCGGGCCTTCCCAATTCTATAGTCTTCCTGTCGAACCATGTTCGGTCACATAGTTCGACTAACGATCCTTTGCATATTCAATTGCAGCCTAGCGACAACAAAGCTGTCAGTTGTTGACATTTGACATCAACATTTCTACGAAACTCCTTTGCGTAAATAAACATTACATTTCTTCGTATCGCCAAATCGTCATTCTTCGTGTCACACCTGGCTACTAAATTTGTACGAAGATTTAGACGGCGTAAACCCTCTATTGTAGAACGCGAAAAGTTTTGTTGATTCTACTTTTAGGAAATGGTGCACCTGTCTGGGTTTACATTTTCAGCAGAGTAGAGCGTTGTTGCAAAGAACGCCAGTTGTGCGGTCGATTTCGGATTGGTATGTCTCCGTTTCCTGCTGTAATTGGAAAATAGGTGGGCATTTTTGTGAGTTGTGGTAAGGTTGGGAGTCTGGTGGAAATGTAGCGAGAAAAACGGACACAGGTCAAGTAGAAAGCCCCATGCAGGAATGTATGCATTTAGTCTGAGGGGGAAAATCGGGTATTTTAGTTGATCGAAAAAATAGGTTAGCCTACTATATGTTCCAAAGCGCATCAAATAATTGGTACAAGTCGTCGGCATGGGGGAACCAGGAAACGGAGTCAATCCGGTTCCAAGTCGCTAAAAGGCCAACGAGAGACCAGCCAGCCGACAGGCCGCGTGTCAGCAGCATTTTAGGGCTCGGGAAAATGTAGGTCGGAAGCACTACGTACAGTACGCTTCTTGAATCGACACGCATCGGTATCCGCTCCGTCCAATCCAGATTGTCTTACAGTTGGTCTTACGCTTACCCGTACAGGACTTTCTCCCTTTTCTGTACAGTAGCCGTTCTGAGCACATGCCTTAGATAGTGATGGGGACAAATGTTGGATTCTGGATTTTTTTAATTATTTTTTAAGTACACTACAGTACAATAATGTACTATACGAATTATATTTGTATTTTTAGACTACAGTGCTGAAATTTATTTGTTTTCTAGGAACCACCGGCCGCCCTTTGGCCACATGCATTTCGGCGCTTGCCTGTACATGTAGGCGAAGCGCCGGATGCGCCTAGTAAACAGAAAACACAACGATCGACACCAACATGGTACTCTTGTGGAGGTGGAAGGCTGTAAATCCCGGCGTCAGTGCGGCAGTGTTCGACGGTAGTGTCCTTAAATTCTTCTTTTTCTATGAAAACGTCGTTATTGCCTCTAGACCCGATCCGGAGAAGGCATTTACTCTCCTCGGACATCTAGACGGCCCGTCTTTCGATTTATAGTACGGGACATTCGCCTCGAATGGCGAACTCGTAGACGAGGCAAAAGACTACTCCACCGTCCAGCAAGAAGTTTCTAGCATTTAGTCAAGGAAGAAGATACACAAGACGTTATCTGACAAGCTTGAGAAGTTTAACTAGATATTGAAGGCATTGCTGGCTTATTGACGGAGATGGATCGCCTTTATGAGAAAGCAGGATTCGACAACGTTGCAATGTTTGGATTTTTACGCACCACCGGATGTCGTCACGAGGAGCTACAATATTTCTTTGCTTTCCGTGGGCCTCGAGACTACCAAAGCATCAAACAGACTCTATGAAACTTTCATTCGAATCGCTTCACGTTGGTTGGCCCTTCAAACCGAGTTTCAGACGTCCCACCAGCCAAGTTGTTACTTCGTCCAGACTCCCGTTCCAGTAACATCGACAACAAGGTGGAAGCTCTAGCTGAGTATCTATCTAGACTGACATATCTTTTAAACAATAAAAAGGTAGAAAACGGGGCAAGACCTTTGCAGGCACAACAGAGGGGCGATAGACGTCGTGGAACAAGAAGATGAGAAGCATCCTGGCGGAGAAAGCACCACCGATGAAGAAGAAGGCGAAGTTCGTGGCACACTGAGGGCTCCTCTAGCGCACCTTTGAGAAGAAGACCAAGCGCGAATAAACGATTCCCATGCAATGGGAATATAAACGAAGCAATGGCATAGTCGCTTGGAAGATTGACGAGCTCCGTCCCGCCGCAGTTCCAGTGGAACAGAAGTTTGAGCTTTAGGACCAAAGTCCAGTTTACCGCAGAGCTCGTCGCCTTGCCCCGCGTCACAAGTTACGGTCCGACAAGAAGTTGATAAGATGCCGGAAGCAGGAATTAGTACCCCAGCGTCTTCGGCATGGTACTTTTTCTGTATTGATCGCCTCCAAGAAGGACGGAAAGCCCAGATTCTGGTGGACTACAGCAATGTGAATCGTAAGATAAAGGCTGATCGTTAGTTTCTGCCAAAGATAGAGGAAATATTCGATGACATAAAGGGTTAGCTCGGTATTCACTACCCTCCACTTGTTCGCATGATACTGGCAGATTCGGATGAGCGAGGATTGTAAGGAGATGACTACGATTGTTTGACGTTACGGGACGTTCAAGTTTGAGGTTATGACCTTTGGCCTCATGAATGCGCCAACTTTTCAGCGAATGATGGGCTATGTTTTACGGGGCATCCCCTTTGCCCGCGTTTATCTGGACGATTTTGTCGTATTTTCTAACTAGGTCGAGGAGCATGTTGATCACTTAAAATATAATTTTCGACGCTATCGGAAAGGCAGGCTTGAAGCTCAAGATCATTAATCGTGACTTTGCGAAACCAGCTGTGAAGTTTCTGGGACACAAAGTTGACAAAAACGGAGTTCACGTCAACAAAGAGAAGATTAAAGCCATCAAGAAGTCACCATTTCCGAAAGATACGACTGAGTTGCGCGGATTCCTTGGCCTTTATTACCGCCGTTTATTCGCGGCTTTGCCGAGGCTTCAGTAGCTTTACATGGTTCTGCGTCTGGCAGTAATACATTCAACTAGACAGAGAAAATAATGGAAGCATTCGAGACTTTGAAAGAGAAGCTCACCACTCAACCGGTTCTGGCATTTCCAGATTTCGATTTCCAATTTATAGTGGAACTGACGCTTCAAGCGTCGCAGTAGGGGCAGTCCTCTCCCAGATGAAGGAATACGGGAAGAAAAACCCGTGGAGTATGCTGGCCGCACCATGAGTCGGCTGAGAAGAACTATTCCGCATTTGAAAGGGAAGCTTTAGCGGTAAGTTTCGCCTTGCGGAAGTTTAGGGTATACCTGTTGTAGACAAAGCCATTCAAGTTGGTTACCGATTGTCAAGCCCTTCGCTACACCTTTAAAAAGAACGATATCCATGGAATTTTGGGGCTTGGATGGACTTTCTTGCTGAGTACGAGCTCAAAGTAGAGTATAGGCCGGCGCAAATAATAACGCCGTGGACTACTTGTCGCGAGCCGTCCCTATTGGTTCCAAACCTTACACAGGGGTTCACGAAGGAAAATTGGTTGCAACAGTTGGTTCAATCTCTGTTGCGGAGGGGCGTTCACTGGAATTCCAGCTTATCGAGGTCGCTCTTCATCTGCAGGAGTTCAAGAGGAAGACGAAAATGAGAGGCGTGCTTTCAAGCGTATGGCGAGCGTTTCATGTTTGGGAGGAAAGCTAGTACAACGCACGAAAATAGGAGTCAAGACTGTTCCCTTCCTTGAGGATAGGGAGTCGATACTCCACAGCTTCCACGGCGATATTGGACAATGGAACACCGAAACAATAAAGAAGTTCATCTCTGACCGCTACTGGTGGCCGTATATGCATAATCCAAAACTACGTCAAAAGTTGTGAGGATGTCAAAAGACTAAACAGATTCCAACTTACCGTACAAGCCTGAAATTACCGCTCTCAAACATATTCGAGACTTATTAGATCGATTTCGCCGGCTACTCCCATGTCGAAGAGCGGGAAGAAGTTTTTGCTCATTGCGGTTGAGCATTTAACGGGTCGGCAACCGCTTTGGCCACAGAAGATTCTTCGGCCAGGACTGGTACTCAGTTCATAGAGAAGGATATTTAGTTCCACTTGGTCCCCCAAAGGCCATTGTATCCGACAATGCTGGATGATTCACCGCTGCTCCTCTCATCTCATTTTTTGGGAAACACGGAATCTCTTGGAGCACTGTTCTGGCCTACACCCCATGTCGAATGGTAGGGCCGAGATGATGGTACGCTCCATCAAGAATGCCGTCAAGAAATGGTTCTAGGTCAGGGGATGGATTGGGAGAAGAGCTCGCCGAACGTTTTGTATGGATACTGTCGTCGTCGTCTCGCCTCCGGATTATCCCCGTTCGAGTTAATGTACGGAGTTGTGCCGCGCATGGAATCATCAGATGCGATAGCTCCAATTTCCAACGCCTCGGAGAGCCATTGTCGATTGGATTTTTAGCAAACGTGGCACTCCGGGCACAAGAAGGGATGAAAAACAGCGCTATTGAGAAACAAGGCATTCGCGGAACCTGTAGGGTTCAACGTAGGCGACTGGTTCCCTGTCGCACATGAGGACGCCTTGCTGACAACAGTTTAATGGCCAGCTTCCAAATCAAGATACTTCTGGTCGTTTTAGATATGGAAAGGGAATCACCCGAGGTATTGGCTGACCTCGTATTTTGGACGTCACTTCCGAGGTGCTATCCGCAAGTAGTTTGGTTCCTTTTGTGGCCCGCCCCATAATCCTGCAAAATTAGTGCCCTCCATTCTCGCCCGTCGTAATCGTCGCAAATTTACCCTTTAGCAGAACTTTCTCCTGTTTGTTTAAACAATACACTTTTGATCGTTTGAGTAATACATTTGTTTTGTTGGTTTCATCCACATATATACAAGGAATACATTGGTCACCCTCTCATTGTTGATGTATATCTTCTAAGAGATACCAAGAACGCCCGAGATAACAAGAAGAAATGAAGTGCAACGTAGAAGGCAATCGATTGATGGAACCTGTTGAATCACCGTAAAACTACCGCGTGAAGCTACCCACATTACCCCTCACCTTCAATTGCCGTTCATCGCGTTCGCGACATGCCCTTGTATGCGAAAATAACTCGGACTAGCTTCAGCGTCCACTTCGAAGCGTCCGCTCCCTCGAGCTTCAGCGTCCACTTCCCTCGAGCTTCAGCGTCCACTTCCCTCGACATCCTCGCGATCTTCTCCCACGAAGCTTTGAATTATTCTTGTGCTTAACTTCCCCAACTGCTTCGTCCTCGCCATTGAGGTGTTAGTACACAACTAAAGATCAGTCTCCACGAGTATACAGGCAGTCTGAAACTGCACGTTAGTACTCCTCAGCTTCCACGTCACCTTTGTTGTGCCACGCAGGCTGAGGGGAATACGATAGCTAGGAGAGTAGCCAGCCAACAAGGCGCTTGAAAAAAAAGAAGGCACAAGAGCCGAACAGGCGTACAAGCTTGCAAGAGATACAGGGCGCAAAAGACCAGAGGGTAAACGAAACATGAGGCGCACAAGCCCACAGAGCGAACCAGAAGAGAGATTCGCAAGCCGAGCTGGCGTACAAGCGCACAAAGCGAGCCATTAACAAAGCGCAAAAGCGGAGGAGGCGCACACGCCGAAGAATGCACAAAGGCACACAAGCCGAGAACAAGGCTGGGGAAGAAGGAGTGGTGTCTAGGCTCGGATTGGAAGGGCTGGAAGACTGATAATTTAAAATACTGAGACGCACGGTACAGTATGCGGTCCCGTTGTCCGTTTTGAAGGAGAGCTGATGGGGACAAATGTTGGATTCTGGGTTGTTTTAATTACTTTTTAACTACAGTACAGTACAATGCTATACTGTACGACTTATATAAGTATTTTTAGATTAAATGCTAAAATTTATTTGTTTTCTAGGAACCGCCGGCCACCCTTTGGTCACATGCATTTTGGCGCTTTCCTATATATATACACGAAGCGCTGGATGCGCCCGATTAAACAGACAACACAACGACCGACATCAACAGATAGCCCCTTTTCTTGTTTGGAAAAAGTCACCGGTGACTGTAAGCCATAAGGCACCATACGTTTCTCCCTTTTTCGCGGAAGGTACTGTATGTAACAATCGCCAACGCAGGGTTTACTCATTAATTTTATTCAGTGCTGGTAAAGGCCACTAAAATTGATTAGCTTTGGAGCGGGAGGCAAACATTTCTGCATTTTTCTGGCTACGACCAATCGCTAAGGCTGCACACATGGACCAAACGGCATAGCTGAGCTTTTGGTAAAGCTGAGAGGATACCGATACGAGCCGCGATGGCGGCCGCATACTCGTCGACTAACTACTCGTCGACCACCTTGGATGTGGTCTCCGATGGGCATCCCAGGAAATCAAAGGCTAGCGGGACAAACTGCGAGCCGAGATGCGGGCGTCCGGGTGAAGCATGACCAGGAATGGTGTATTGTAGCAATCTGTAGCTCTCTTACCCGGGAATCCGTCAATTCTGGTAAATTGTCGTCAACACGTGTCTTCCGTGCCGGCGGGCCGACTGTTACGAAGTGTCTGTCCTCATCCCAGGCACAGAGCTCCTGTCCGCGGACATATTGGTTCACCCCCCCGCCGATCCGAGCAAAGAAGAGACACGGCCTGTCGAGTGTGAAGTCACCGTCGCTCCCCGTTCAAAGCGTTCGTACCAAGACCACCTCAGGCGCTAGCGATGCTGCCGCATTGGCGCACCGTGACAAGGTACGGGACCTTGCGCCGCCCCCCTGCACCGGCCGACACCCTGACCCATGCACTGAAATTCACATTTCAACCGATTGGCGTTTGATTCTCTGTGGTTGTCTGGAAAACCATGGGGATGATTGGATGTATCTTCCAAGAGAAACTGCCAAACCTTTCCCTTATCTCAGTGCGCCCTGCCCACAAACTATTGTGTTGCTCGAGGAGTAGTACCGCGAATAGAGCGAAATAAGAACTACTGCAAGCGTGACACGCCGGAAGTGTGTATCAGCACCTTAGTTGCATCATCTGGTCGTCTATCGCCATGGCTATCTGCGCGCATGCCGCTGCACGTAGGACCGCCACCTGCAGAGATCCCTGGGTCCGCCATCTCGCTCTTATCCTCCCGCCGCCTGCAGCTGTCTTCGTCGCTTACAGCTACGGCTCTTTTCGAACGTTGTTCATCACCGGTACTCGGAGAAAGGCTCCAATCTGCGATTACAACTGAGCTCATGCTATCGAAGTCCGATAGGTTGCCTTTGCCCGCGGCAGCACACGACAGAGCACAGTTTCTCTCCGTGTGCACATTTTCCTCCTCCTCTGTTTTTCTTCGCTTCCTCACCCCCACGCGCGGTACAACATGTCCTCTTCTGCGCGGAAAGTCGCTCCGGCTCTCCGTCTAGGCATCGCGATATTCCCTGGATCTACTCGCTGTCCGGTCTGCTCCCGGCGCTCGGCCGACGTCGCACCCGTCTTAGATCCAAGCGGCCAACACGCGTTGACCTGCAAATACGAAGACGGAATGACTAGTCGGAATCACGTCCTCCGCAACATTCTTGCCGCTACTGTAAGGAAGTTGGGATCGTCGCCCTCGTCGAGCATCCGCTCTTCTACAAGGTTCCCAACTCGTCTGGGCATTCGGAGTCCCCCGCGTGACGATTGGACATTTACATACCCGCTGCATACGGGCTTCACAGTACCGATATCGCCGTCGACGTTACTGTTGCCAACCCCTCCGCACGCCGCCACATTTCGCCAAATACGGTTACCACAGGCGCTGCGGCAACACTCGCAGAGTGACGCAAATATTGCACATTAAAAAAGTCTAGAAGAGGACCAAATTTGGGTACAGTATCGGAATTTGCAAGGTATTTTTACAGTTTCTGATTTTGCAAAAAATTTTAAATTTGGATAAGTGTGGCAAATTCATGGGTTGATTTTTTATTTTAAGACACGGTGTCATTAATAGATGTCATTACACGTCCAAGGTCGTCATAATTTTCGAAGATGTCGTACTATATAAAGCTGGAAATCGACGTCGTTGTGACAACCCCCAAGCCATCAACTACTCCATCGGCTCACCCCTTTTTTGGCCTTAACATGACCAATCTCCGCCTCTCCCTCACCATTACCAGGTCATCCGAGTCCGTCGTCCACTCAACGCTCTTGCCCTGATGGTAAGTAGTCCAACCGACTACGATGATTACTGTAGAAGATTGGACCACGAACTCGTGCGGGAGCTGGTCCGCCGTAACTGCTTCGAGCAGGCAGAAGAGGCAGAGGAGGATTAGAAGAATGATGGGAAGGGAGACATGGATAGTGCTGGAATAGTGGGGAAGGGGCCAGAAAATATGGACCAGGTGGTCCCGACTCTGGAACTGGATGGGGGAATCTTCAGTTTTCTAGATATTTCGCAGGAGACAATGGGGAATTCTAAGCCGTTCGCGGATATTTGTGGGACTACCTAGGTGGAATGGATATTTTGGGGAACTGCTTGGCTCTGATATAGATGGTTAAGATATCAAGGAAGAAATGTAGACATTTATCCTGATATTATCTTGCTGTTAGTCTTTCTCGTTCACACGATTCCAATTGATGCATTTTATTGTTCTTAGTATGATTCTTTGAGACTTTAAGGTTAGCCAAAAATTCTATATATGCCGAGTAAACTGCTTTCTCTTGTGGAGGTCAAGCAAGTTGGCAGACAACTTCAAGTAAAGTCCCGAGTAATAAGAAGTTAAGAGTCAACTTCAGACCCAAAAAACAATTTTCCTGCGCTGGTCACAGAGCATCAGTGGTAGACCTTGCCCCTTCCATACTTGCTTGTAGCCCTCTCAACTGTCTTCCTTATGCACTCCTCTTGGTTTGTTCAACTATACCACGGTAGCACTTTTTTCGCTTGTAACACCTCCTTGTTAGGGTAGTTGGCTCTGAATATCTCTTCCTCCGACGATTTGCCCTATCACAGAGCGCGAGAACATTGTAAATACGGCATTTACTGCAGCCAAAATGATATCCTCCTTTCTCAGGTCGGGATTGATATCTATGGCGCCTCGGATGACGACGGCAAGGGTTTTTTTTTCGCAGCCATGCTTCCTTTGCGGCTTTTCGTCGCGGCTCCTCCCCTCAACAGGAGCTCCGCGACTTCGTCACCCGTTTTGCGTCTAGTCTCTAAGTAATGCAGGCACGACAGGTTTCCACCCGCCACCGCGCATCCGTAGTTAATTTAGGGGTACCCTTCTCACGCTTCTTGCAACACTGTACAATTATCGGGGAAGGTTTGGTGTTTTACTCTTGGAAGATATATCCGATCTATCCATGGTTTTCCAGACAACCGCAATCAACTCAAAAAGGGTATACCGACACAGTAATGGGGAAGGAACTACGCTCCCTAAAATGCTACCTTCAGGCCAGCCATCAAGCAGGCCGCATTGGACATGACGGCTGCTGCGGCGTGCCTTTGCATCAAAACCCCCCGAACCTTTCCGTACGTCTCCAGTGCCCTCACGGCCACGTTCCTTGCCACGTCATTTAGCACTGCACATGCATCCGGGTGCCACCCTCCAAGAGTGGAGATTGGCACAGGCACGAGCCTACCTCTGGTGGAGGTCGCGATAAAGGATTGATATCTTCTCTGCTTTGCATTTCGCGCCGCATTCAGAGAGGACATCGGGTTGAAGGCCCTCACTCTCCTGTTGGAGGGAGCGAGGGGATTCACGAAGGTAACATCAAAAAAGTCGGTCCCTCCGCTGCTTCCCATTGCCTGGATGTCTGGTCTGGCGTGGCTCTACACAGGATGACGAGCAGCTCTTGCCAGGTCTTTCGCAAAAGGGTTACTTGGCGATCATGTCGGTTGATCCTGTGGGCTCCATGCAAGCAGTGCATGAGATGATCGCCATGTACATCGAGTGTGTCCGGGCAATTCCTTCTCGGGCATGGCGTGCCAGGGTGAAAAAGTGGGACTTGACAGTAGTATTGAAGCCACACCGAGAATTCTCGAGGTCAATGCTTGTCTGTAGTCCGGGGCATGGGGACAATACACCCATTCCTTAGCTCCCGGGAGGGCCATAGACGCGCGAAACGCCTGCCTCCTCGAATCCCCAAGAGGAATTCGTTCTTGCACTGCTTCATGGATTGCGTCCGTCAGCGTCTTTTGCGATGGTGTTTTTTGCGAGCAAATTACACGAACGGGATAATCCTAGACGGCAGGCAAGAGGTCGACTATCTCCGATGGCGTCTGCAGCTGCTTCGTATGTTCCCTAGCTCCTTAATAGGAGCAGGGAGCAAGTCTTGCAAAGCATGCTAGATGATGAGCTAGAAGCCAAGAATGCCGCGGCCGATGTTCTTCGCGGAGGTGAGTCCGATCCCAAGAGATTTTTTTTTCGTGTCCTTGGTTGACCGGTAGCTGAGTTCTCGGAATACTTCCGATCCAGTACTCCCCTGCCAATTTTCGAACACAGTCCTCCATCATCCTGTCGAACTCTTTGCTCCTTCTCGGTGCAAGACGGGGGCACTACCGCAACAAATAGCCTACTTTGCAAACAAAACAGTTACGCAGTAGCTGGAACGCCACTTGCCTATTCTCAAGGTCAGCAATGGTCTCGCGAACGGTCTGAGAGATAAGACATGGTTAGAAAGGACCGTGTGGTGTTTCCTTAGTACCGACGGGGCGTTCAGGACGGAAGTACCCTCGCTGTACTCTTGCTAATCCCGTCCTGGGTAGAGACTCTGTACTGACCTTGGAGGGGCTGTAGGCCACCAGACGGTGCATTCGGCAGCGACAAGTACAGTCCTCGGCTTTCAGCATCCACGGAGCGAAGTACTTCGATGGCTTTGACAGTTGGTCGTGGCGCCCGATAATGTACTCGTCATCGTGGTACAGTTGAAGTAACGACTTTGCCAAATCTCTGTTCTCTCCTTCCTCTGAATAGAAGAGTTCTTGCATTTTAAGGATATAGGGCGCAGCACTAGGTCGAAGAGGAGGCCTCCAAGGTTGTCTCCCTGTTTGGTCCCGCAGACGCTTCTTATTGTGTGACTACCTATCCACAGGAAATTTACGAGCACCAAGAGCTAAAATTGCTACCACAAGGAACCATTGAAAAGGCATGAACTCGGCATTATTTAACTCTTGTGGCTTTTGAAATTTGGCGTTTGCTGTCTCAAACTTAAGCTCTTCGAGGACTTGCGTAATACTGTTTAAAAGTAAATTTGACACATGCGATGCCGCGGTTCAATGTGGAACAAGCAGCCCAAATGTCTTGCAAAACAATGAAAACATGAATTCATTTTCATAACCTTTCAATCCACGATTGGTAGTAGTTTTATTCTGCTTGAATCGATAATATTCAGTGGTAACGCTCCCATTACCAAAGAATAATTGTCCTGCTATACTGCTAAAAAGATGCCAATACTATACCCTGTATCCAAGCAACAGGGGAGAGATCACATGACGAGTCGCCAGTAGGAAACATACCGTTTTTACAAAGGTTCCCAAGTACTCAAGATCCAGTTCAAACATGGGATACAAGTAGTAACTCTTTCCTTTTGCCATTGGCCGTTTAATAGGACATTGCGTTTGTTGTCATTCTATATATTTAAAAGGTATAAGACTGATTGACAATGCAGGGTCCTACTACACCATCCCAACTCTTAATGGAGTCATTCCATACCGAAGAAGCGACGTTATGGTTCACAGCGAACTTGTTTCGAGTTTGGAAAATTTAAAGTCCTCTTCGAAAACGACGATATTCTTAAAGTGCTGGTGAGCCATTGATGATTGCGAGGAGCTCATTGAACTGCGCCTGAAGATCGGCACCTGAGGCAGCAGAAACAAGGATAGCGGTTGCAATGAAGAATGTAGCGGTGTTCATTTTAATCTTCAGGTTTTGTACCAGACGAGAGTGGTAGTTGGGAGCTTTCGGCAATCACGTTCGTGGAAAGGGTATAGCTTTTCAAACATTTAATCACCCTGCAAATACACCCTTTTATAACAAAGCGATGTGCAGAATTTTTTTGTCGTCCTAGTTGACAACCTTTAGTTTCAGTTGATTATAGAAACTCGTTTGGGCCACGGGTGAATTTATTTGCGTCTCACGTGCGAGCTCAGTTTCGCACCCGATTTTTGGACTAACAGATTCTTTTACAGGCCTGTTATTAGCACCACTTATTGGTCCACATGCAACGGCTTTCAGAGATAGCGTACGCAAAAATTCACACGTAGCGGCAGTGGGGACAAGAAGGGTTTCTTCACGAGAGTGGTATAACCCTCCCGTGAGTCTTTCGACTTCCGGCAAAATCTGGTACCCAAACCTAGGTATAGACCCTGAACACTCACTCCTATCACCAGGAGTTTTGAAGGATGATTAAATATAACTGCACTTTTGGTTTAAAACACCATCCAAGTTGACTAGGTATCACCCATCTTATTTGTTAAAATAAACAAACCGCCCGTTCTCTCCTTTTTTTTGGTGATGGGGGCCCTCGCTACAAGGCCAGGAATCTATCGGCACAAAGGATACGAATCAACCGCATAGGAATTCGTAGCAAATGGAAATTAAGGGATTTGTTACGAGATATTGGGAAATATACTCAGATAAATCGATTGTAATAAATTGGTACAAGAATAATACACATAGAGAGAGAGACTCTAATGGTATACTATTCTTTAAAACCTACCAAAAATCCATTTTTCGGAGCAAAACGTGTAAACTTCTTGATTGATAACAATCTCAGTTCGTTGCTAAACAACTGAGTCGAGAAGCAGGATGAGTCGATCACGTTTTTTCGTTATGGGGGAAATCGGATATTATCTTTCCAAGAGTAAGACACCCAAACCTTTCGTTTTTTAGGTTATGCGCAGTTGAATAGTGAATCGTTACGGTGTTAGCCGTAACTTACGTCAAGATACTACGAGAATCAGTATCAGTACTGTTGGTAGTTGGTATAATAATCAGTTGAGGACTTTCTCAGCAAAGGTAGTTTTTCAGTCGAGATTTTCTTCCTCCTTATTCTTTCAACACCTCTCACACCGGCTGCTCTCTATCATCATATATACTGTAAATCTAACACCGATAAACACTATGTTGGCAATAACAGAAATGCTTAACTAAGCAGCATGTGATGTCCAGCGGAGACACCTAATATATCTGTAAAATAGCAAAAGGTCTAATTGTTAAGTACACAAATGTATACGTGTGCTCCTCTAACATCATTTACCCGTTTTGAAATTGCAGTGGTGCCTTTTCGGTAAGCGTTGTATTCAAAAACGAGATAAAGATCGGCCCCGGTCCGTGAAACTGTAGAATCCCAGGTATTGACACCCATGTGTTGGTGATCCGTACTGAGCTCATTGCGTGAAGCGCGGCGGCGGCCTTTTTGACGGCATCAGATTTTGAAAGAAGAGCGATATGATCGTAGACGTCCGAGTGGCTATAGGGATTGGAATGAGGGCTATTGACAATTACGTCATACCTTCGAGGTCGTGGAACGGACTAGGGACCATGGGTAGAGAGGTCTAGGCGGCACAGGACAGGAGACGGAATATGAGCATCTTATGGAAATTTACATTTCCCGAGGAGCCGATGAGTCATCGAGAGGGTATGGAGCGGACACATTGAGAAGTCTGCGCTGTAGTAAATTTCCACATTCAAATACAATTGCGAACGATCGAGATTCGTGTAAATGGCTTGGCCAATATACGGTATCTACGCTCCGGTACAAATTTACTGGGTACCAACCCACATACTACAGTAAATTAACCCCCCATTCTCACAAGATTCGTGTATGAACATTTTCGGTGATGGGCCCCATGACACTTCACCAACGCACCCAAGAGTTTCTTGACGTTCAAGACGGTCGAGATATCGTTCGCAATCTGCAGCGATACAAGAACAACAAAGAATAAAAACTTGACTTGCAACCGAAAAGTGTTTAGTGACACGTTTCAGATCATGACGAATGACGAAGCCAGCGTCACACCCGGCAATTAAAGCCATTATTGCACCAGTCAGACATGAATGAGAGATCCTCCAACACTTGTAACTGCTGTTGTCTTGTATGTTAGCCTTATTGCTTCCATCAACAACAGCAATCACAAACCTATCTGGCTAGATAAGTCACAGTTACCTGCAAGCCCAGCTTCAGTGAATAACACGAGAGAATTAGTATCGAGATCCAGCTTCGCCATCTCTATCCCAGCACCGGAGACTTAAAAGCATGTAAGATGACTTTGATATTTCTCGCACGTCTTCGTTGCTATATGATCTCTCTGTGACTGAGCAAGCTTGGCAACGGCACATGCGATACACGGACTCGTGTTAAAGATCCATGGAAGCTTGACACGTGTAGATCTGATATTACTGAACTCGCTATATGATCTCTCCGTGACCTGAGCGAGCTTGGCAACGGCACATGCGATATACGGACTCGTGTTACAGATCCATGGAAGCTTGACACGTGTAGATCTGATATTACTGAACAAGTTTCCTTGTCTAGCTTAGAAAGCTTCCTCGCATACTCGCACTGTCTCAGAAGAAAGCCATCACCTTTTTTATGAACATTAATCCCAGCAAAAACAATCCCTGCACTAATCCTTTCGTTACCCCGGAACCGATCCAAGGTTTGTGACATTAGGTCCCAGAACTCCTGAGTACCACACTGCATAGTGTCATCGATCACGATACCTGAAATACCACTAAGGATTCCTTCACATTGCTTAAAATATAGACTCAAGTCCCGATGAATGGCCTCATACCCAAATCTGCTGTGTGGTGAGTAGCTTCCGTACTTCCCCAATAGTCACCACTATTTATGCTAGCCTATACAGTGGCTTGAGCAATCGCAGAACCTTACCCTTCTCAATTCTAAGCAGCTTGGGCGGCTTGAGGAATATGTAGAGCAGTAGTGGAGACTGTGACTAAAGATATGCTCGCGTGATATCTTGTGACCACACACGAAAATCATGTGCTGCTGCAAGTGACAAGATTAGGCACATAGAACGTTGATGCAGCGTCTTCGAGTCATGCACCAGATTATACTTCTCTCGATCCGTGTTCTCCTGGACTACCATCCTCGCTTTGACCGTATCATCGTTAGTTCCAACATTCGTCAATTTCTGAATGACAGGAGTGCCCATTTCGTTGGCATTGGGTTGTAAATGAGACTCAACTGTGATCTCTAATGCCAAAATCTTGATCAGTCCGTCAAGATCTGTCCTTACAGCACCTTTAAAGTATGTTTCCTGTAGTATCAGGTCTCCCAATGCGAATTCTACAGTTGCTTTAATGCATAAGTTCTCGCCGGATCAGTATCACAGGCAAAACCAGACCCTTCCGACTCAAATCGGGGATGAAGTTCCAAATCACGAGGATCATCAACATCGGAATCAGAATCTGGAAACCAGTCAACTTCACTCGCTGTCATTTTATCAGAACTCTCCCAGCCCGCGTTTCCTGCTATAAGATCTTGTGAGGTAATGGCGCCGCTTGAAGAAAAGTTTTGACACTGGACGCGTTGCACTCCCTTGGCGCCCCGTTGTCGCCCGTCAAGGTGACTAACTTTTCTTCGACCTTGATTAACTCTAATAGACCAGTCCAGCGCTGCTTGGTTCTCGGCCTTTACGCCATACCAGTACCGGATCTTCCTCGACGATAGTCGACCCTACAGCCGCGTTTGTTCTCTTTTTAAGACAGTATGGAGGGGCAACCGGGCTGGAATTTGCTCCGTCTCCTGTCTTCCAGTTTGCGTCATATTCATTCGTGCTTCCTGATCAGGTAGACAAATAGATCCAGATGGAATCCTTGGCACTGCACTGTAAACCAAGAGGCTAGGGACGAGACCTTCGGTCCCCATAGTATCGTTCATTGCTTTCGTCACGAGAGCCAAGACCAAATACAAGCCACGGCCGGAATTTTCCGCGAGAAATTTGTGAAAAATCCGACGAAGGGGTCGTGGCAGCGTTTTTCCGCTCCCATAGAGATGAAGCTCTTGATTGGTGCTACCTCGACAGCCACCTCGACTTAAGACGATAAACTATTACCAGACTTGGATGTGAATACGGACCCGGAGTCTGCTTTTGGAATGTCTGGGAATACCGTATAAGTAGACACCCAGCATTGGAGGAATGCGCTCCAGACATCCTCCGTAGATTCACTATCCAAGAAGCGTGTTGCGGTGTAGTAGGTGTCGGCATCAGCTACATGCAGAAGGGGTTTCCTCTGTATCCACATGTGATATATTATCCCCATACGGTTGAAAAAATAGAGTCGGGGATTGTAGCGCGAAAAAGAAGCTGCCTGGGGAGTGAAACTCGCAAACTTTGCACTGCCGACTTATTTCTTTGATCAACTTTATAGTGTACTGGGTGGCATGCTCCAGTTTAGTACGTTTGATCAAACTAAACACCTTATCATTCGCTGGGTGAAGAAATCCATCGCGCATCTTAGGAAGCCCAGAAACTGTGAAGAGAATCTGTGACTCCCATTCGAGGTATACGTGACCAGCCTTTCTGGTGAGTGGTATACTCCATCCTGAATTTTCGTGGAAGGGTAGGCCCTTGAAACTATTCAGTTATATACCGAATTTGTCTAGGGAATCAAGGTCAGGTAATATCGGAATGTTTACGGCGACGACGTCAACTCATACCTCAATGAAATAATGCAATGATATAGGCATACGAACCACAATAGTCCCAATAATCGACAATGTCTGTCCTCCAAAACGGAACACCCTGTTGGGATTTACGAGCTTGAAAGGAAAATTTATGAACCCTGCATAAGCTCTCACCTGAGGTAGTCCGCACACGGAGGTTGCAGCGCCATTCTCCAGACATATTACTTCAAAATTCAAGTGCGTAGATCCGTTTGAACAGATTCCTAGGACTGGTGCGTCATAGGGGATCTCTGGAGCAGTTGGCATCGTGTCTGCGTCAGTAGAGCTTTCAACAATCAACAACTCATCATCATTGTCAGGATTTATGTTGGACTCATGTACATCTGGCTCTGTTCCATAGTTGTTCGCGTATTGGTGAACGAGTCCAATGTCCTCACTTGTGATTACTGACCCTTCAGAAGGAGGGGTTGCTAACTTTGCAAGACCTACTTCAGCCTCCTCAACTGATTCCTTGCTGTTGTCTATCTCGCTATTAGTCTCATCCAGGAGTAATTCCTCCCAATCCTCCCTTACTGTATCCCTAATTCATTGATGACTTTAGATGCTTCCGGGAGCTAAGCTACTTCGTTAATTGCTTCAATGGAAGCTAATAATATTGCCTTCGCATATTCCTTTGTGTAATCCTGGCGTTTCGAGCAACTTGGACAATCACTACGCTTAAAACCGCGACGAAAAAACCCGAAATAGAATCAATTAATACCCTTAGATATCTCATGTCGGAATAGCTTTCGTTTAGGATTTTCCTTTTGCCTAACCATACATGTACCCGAACCAGACCCCTTTGCCTCGAAGTGTCTTGTCTCCGGCCTTGTGGTTGAAATTGCGGGGACTCCTAAGCTCTCTACCTTTGTTCTACTCCATAGCCTGCGACTTGATGATAGTATACATCTTGGCGAAGTCCATTTCGTTTGCCCTTGCAGTAGAGGGCCGGTATCATTTGCAAAAACTTACTGCATTCTTCAACTAACGCCTTAGATCAAGGTAAGATTGCCTTTCCTTCGAAAAGAAGTTCATGTGCTTAATGATAAGGTCGCGTACCGACTTTAAGCCAGCTTGGTAGGATACAGACGATACCACGTTTTTCTGCATGGACAGGGCGTCAAGGTATTCAATAGTAGCCTCCTGTGCCTCTCTTCCATGAAACGTTTCCATGATAAAACGGTTAACGTCATTGAGAGACCAGAAGCATGTAGGATAGGCCTATATCTTGGTCTTGTACTAAATCTCTGCCTCACCTGCTAGTATTTTCTCGATGTTGCGTAGAGCTGCATGCTCTGGGGAAACCCACTTGGTTACACAGATAAAGAAAGTTCCATATATTTCTTCCCAATTATCGCCCTCGTCTTCCCCGAGCTTGTCCGATCTGTCGTTAACCACGTCACAAACTTGGACAGCACATTGACAGCATGTGTAGAGATACCCCTTGACTCTCCATAGTCCCTCTTCAAGTCCCTTAATCTTTCGTTTCTATGGTTCTGTATGGTATTAGCCATTTTTGGGAATGTCTGTGTTAACAGGACCTTGTTGGAACGAAGTTAACCATTGCGAGTTGTTCATATCGTTTTCATGGTAAGTGCCACAAACCTTTGGCGAATTTATTTTCTGTATGTGCGAGCTTTCAGTCTGTGGTTGCTTTCCGGCAGGCAATGTGAGCCCTTGCCGTGAATATCGCTTCCAACTGGGTCAACAAGGTGGTCGTAGATGTTACATTACTGAGACTGTTATTTTCACAAGATTTTTCGGCGATAACTGTTTTTGTTCCAGAAAATATCACTTCTCGAGCCAAGCGAAGGGCATCTTGGGTTGCCTAGGAGTCTTTTTAGTACAAATCCAATGCTTTCTTGATTTGTAGCCCCCTTTTCTTTTCTAGACCCCACCCTCTTGCAAAAAGCAGCTCTCGCAGTTCCTTGTACATAATATGGGCGTTACTGCCAGTCGTGATATCGGCGACAAAAAGGTTCTCAGGAGGGAGCAATTCATTGAATACGTCCTCTGATCATCCTCTTTGAAGCTTTCAGTAATTATTCTAATCATGCACCGATACACGTACCATTGCTTGGCACTGCTCTCATCAGGGCGCGATTCTAGTTCCTGCACTTGGTCGAATGTCTTTCCTTTGTTTACTGGGCCACTTATCGCTTCCATCAGATTCTCAATAACCAATGGTGAATCTAGACATGTTTCAAGTCCTCCGTCACTCGACATATCTTCCTTGATAGACTCAGCCTCGAAGTCAGCGGTATATTCCGGAATGATGCCGGACTGATATCAGACTGAAACGGGGAAGGTGGTTGAGCGATTCGGGATAATTTTTTTTGTTTAACCACAACGTTCAGACTGCGTGATCACCATCAGCACACCATTACCTGAGCCATCAGTAGTTTATTGGTTCGGTTATTGTGACTGATGTTCTACCGTCTGGATTCGGTCTTTTCCTTCATAGCTAGTCCCATTTAACCACAGCATGTACCACAAATCGCCAATATGCATTCTATTGTATTCAAAGTATTCGCACCGACAGTCAGCGAATACTTTCTTGACACATATTAATTGCATTAGGAAACGGACACATTGAGAAGTCCGTGCTGCAGTAAATGTCCAAATTCAAATACAATTGCGAACGGTCAAGAGTCGTGCATGAATATTTTCGGTGATGAGGCCATGAACCTTCACCAACATTATCACCTTCTCCCACCAAATGGAATTAATAGAATCCGGTATATCATTTCTAATATGTCCACTGTACTATTTTGAAGGAATTTCTGCACGGAAAGCTCTCCATGAAATGTCTTCAATACCTAAAAATTCAGAGAAAACTTTTCATTTGGATCAAAATAAGAATAAAATCAATCATATCTAAGATGAAACGGGAAACAAAGCACTGAAAAATTCCCATCCATGAGTTTTGCATCTTTTCTATTGACATTGGGCTGTCCATGTGATGAATAGCTTTCCATTTACACATTTCATAAATCATTCTTTCGGTACGGGTTCTGAAAATATAAGCAAGGCGACGTCAAAATCAGAAACTGTTTCTGAGGACTGATCATTTTTGCCATTTCCTTACTACATTGTTATGAAACAGTATGCAAATCTTAATTCCAAATAAGCAATACTTTAAATGGAGGTTCATACTATTTAAACATTTCTTAGGCACTAATTGAACTATGATGGGTATATAGAAGCCTATATCCACCCAATAATAAACTAATAAATGTTTTGCTGCATACATGGTTTGCCTGTTTGTCTCCAATGGTCTCATAATAATATTATAAAATCGAAATATATATGTGTTATATTTCAGCATATCTACCTAGAAAGTCGTTTGCTGTTTTCAATAATATCTATACGAGCTCTTCAGCTGAATGCTTCAGAAATTTTTGAATTTTTTTCATGAAATAATCGCGGATTAATTTCAATTCCCGATTATTTCATTTACGAGGAAAAATACCTGTGTTCAAAAATCTTGTGCATAGAACATTGGATACAAATTGTTTTCAAAACTTCAAAGGTTTTACTTTCCAATAGTTTACTATCTTATCAGTATATTCATATGGGTCTGTCAAGAAAAGTTTGCATAAGATGTGTAGATATTGTCTCTTATCTCTTACTTAAATATTATAAATTTCAGAGAGAAATGAATAGGATGAGGAAAAGATTACATCTCCAACCTTTGTACCTGACACGTCTTACAATATTCTTAGTGACTTCTTTTTTGAGTAAACGAGATTTAGTACTCGTTCTGGTGCAATATTAACTGTAATAAATTTGGATGGTGGCTTGGGGAATAATTTTTAAGGCCAAGTATTGAAATTTGGTATCCCAGTAGTTTCAATTCGAGTCTTACGAAGTTCAATATTCAATTCTGTAAATTTTAGCTAGTTTTACAACGCAAAAATACTTCCAGTACGTTACGTTACAGTGCTTAAGTCGTGAATTTTAATTACCACGTAATAAAATATGAAAGTAGTGTGTTTGAGTTTCAGTGATAAAAATGCGGTTACTGGAGCACATTTCTTTCTGACGCAAACGAATAGATCAAGGTCAGATTTATTTCATGAGTGTATGTTTTACTAACACGAGGTACAGAACTATTTTATTTCTACTTATCAGAACTAGAATTCTGCAATATGTAAAGAATGTAGTGGGCTGTGCATAAAATTTGGAATTACTTTTGAGGAAGCAAATTAAATGGAGAAAACATTTCTGCCTGTCCATGAGACTAATATATGCCGCGGTATCTTTCAAGTGTTTTTGCATGGTACTTAATAGACTTTCGTTGGTCGAAAAGTAAGAATGGAACCTACTTGTAGCTTCGAACTCCATGTTTATTTTAAACATGATTATGTCGATTTTTCCAAAAAATGTGGCACAGTGGGGCGATATACTGCGCAGATCGAATAATACACATTTCATTCTTTTCTCTCTCCCCTTTGAAATTGATACCGAGCTTTGGTCAGTATTTTTACTCAAAAACTAGAACTCATACTAAAAAAAATTCTCCAGTATCCTCGTTACTTTCATAGCTTTTCGGCTTGGTCAACAACTTTTGCGCTACCATTTTGACGTTTTTTGTGGGAAATGTTTTTATCTAAGTATGTATGCAAAGATTCATTAAAGTTTTGCAATTACAAGAAACTATTTGCTTCTTGCTGCCGTCTCTGATATAATATGGTGCGAATATAGCAAAAAATGTTCTAGTGGGGTGTTCCTAAGGGGATTTAAGGAATTCATAGAGGAGAAATAGGTTCAATATTCATTCCTTTGGAGCGCCCAGCTGTGTATGCTTTATTGAAAGCGAGAAGATAGTTTTGTTAAGAAATTCTTCGGTCTTAGGAAGTAAACAGCAGATAAATGTGTACTAATTGATTTCAATACTCGTTATTGTATCCAGAAATGTATGTGACTGCCCCAAATCATAGCTTTTAAACATTTGCTTTCATTTTTCATAGCTTCTCTATTAATATCTTTTCAGGAAGTTTCTTTTGGCATTTTATCGGCTATTTTATCCTCATGTTTTCATTGAGCGTAAGTAAAACCGAAGGTAAAAGTTTCATGTAATCAATTTTGTTTATTGTGTAACGCCCACTCAGGCTCTGTGAAGCCCAGCGGTACACTTCGCATGAATCGTACCAGCAAAACAACTCTCACTACTACTAACGTTATGTTTTGTCCGCCTTAGTGATCGTTCATTCCACAACCGATTGTTGCACACAAGTCTCGGAAAATAGTACCAATTATACTGTCAGGTATACACATAACCCCGAGCCACTATCAGTATGGGAGTCGTTAAAACAGATAAGGTAGCTTATCGTGAGCCAAAATGCGGTGAAAGGTATTGTTGCTGTTGGTGCATTTACTCAGTTGACCTTTCACTGGATAGTAACGCTAAGCTTAATTTTTTGTTAAGTTCTATGTACTTGGCTTTGTTTTAACTTCCTTCCGCAAGAATGTTGGCTCAGATATTATCAGTTTCTTTAAATCCTAATCTTTAGATGATATCTCGAAATGTTTTTCAGTATCATTAGCTGGTATTTATTTTGAGGGTATATGCAATGTTTGACAACTGCATCGGCTTCCACAAGTTTCAGTTGATGCATTTGATTTTATAATCCTCTCTTTCTGTGGGGTTTGGAAGTTATGAGAGTGTCTATTGTTTTTTCAAAGAGATATGTGAGGATTATTTCTTCTGAAGTAAAGTTTATGAAGCTAAGCGGTGAATATCTTCGAGTTGTTTACTATAATTTTGTCATTTATCCAGTAGAGTCTTTTAATTTTTTCCGTAGAAATGAGATTTGCTGACAACTTAAGGGAGTTCCGGGGTGTAACTCTAGTGATCTTCATGCTAAAAAACCACCAAACGGCATTCAGTGAAGAGCTTCAACTTCGTAGTTTAGTCAAACTAGTCGCAGAAGTCTTTAATTGTAATATGTTCCGTTATTCTATTAATACAGAACGTACCAGCTAGCAGCTAAAAATAATGAGTCATTAGCATGTGAGTTTTATTGTCCAGTAAATTTCATGTGAAAAAATTTTTCCGTCCCCTAGTTCTACCCTGTAGGAAATGAATCATTTGAGTTGGCTTCTCTCTCGACCATCAAAGGTTTAGGCTTGGCAGTTGTTGGCTCGGATAAAAAAGACCGCTTCAGTCTACTCCACAACGGCGACAAAAACCAAGAGATTGCTGGAGCCGAAGCCGATTTCCACGAACTCACAACACAAAGCTTATTTAAGAGTGGGTAAGCTCAAGTATTACGTACTTCTAAGAAAACTTGACGTGGCCTTCGATGTTCACCTCACCGCACCATTGAGCATTGGGCAAAGCGTAAGTCGTTGCCTTCCATGCTCCTTTGCAGAGAGCTTGCACCACTGAGATGTTGACTTGTTCGGTTCCAACGTATCCAGTATGATCTACTTCGAACACTACATAGGTTTGATTGGGTCCATCACAGGAATACCGACATTATACCCAAGGAATTGGGTTGAAATATCCAAATCAGTCTGAATCCGATTCCGCCGTTATCTCTCACTAATTAAATATCATCAGTAGGAGCCACCCTGTTCGGGCCAATTGTCGATTATACTGATGACTGATGACGGTTATACAGTTTTCGTTCGCAGCTGCGAGCATACCGATCGCAGATATTAGAATCACGGATATTCAAAATAAAACAATTGCAGAGCAGAATTTAGTGGTATGGGACGAATTTGATAGATGAAAATCATCGGCAGAAGATATAGTTAGAACTTATTACCCGACAAGGAGATGTTGCAAGCAATAACAGTGCTCCCGTATAGTGAAGGAAAATAAAGAGCTTGGTAAGGACGACAGTTGGTAGGGTTAAAAGAGAGTTTAAATGGGGCAAGGTATACCTACTATGATCTATTACAAGTGAAGGAAAAAAGTTTCTTGAGTCTGAAGTTGACTCTCAACTTCCTTACAACTTGGGACTTGACATGCATTTGTCTGCCAACGTGTCTTTCCCTCTCCCAGAGTAAGTAGTTTAGTCAGATTATATAGCCTTTTTAGCTACTCACCAAGCCTGTATCACGTACGAAATACGCACCAAAGCTAATCACGTGGGCGATAGAGATCAGCGATAAGATACTTCCAAGATAAATTCTAGATATACTCCTCACAATCGTTATGATCAAGATAAGAAACAAGAAATTCCTGCAAAGTATCAATATAAACCATATAGTCGACAAATATTCCTTCAAGTGGTTCATAGCTTCCTGTGGCCTCTAATTGCAATATCTAGATCACTAAAAATATATCCTTATTCAGCTCCAGGGCCGGTGCCCCTAGGCACCTTCTTTGGGCATCCCCTCCTAGGTCCTAATGTACAGTTTCAAACCACTGAAATTTGTCGCAACTAAGCAGTACCTATGTCCTCACAGCACCGTCACTGTACAGCTCACCGAAACACTCTAAAAGTAGTAGAAAATAAATTTGGTAGTAAATTTCCAGCGCAGCCAGCGCAGAGTTATAGCTTTGCTAGTGCAACTTGCCAAATCATCCAGCGCAGCATGCCATATCAGCCAGCACTGTAATAAGTTTCTTAAGTTCGCCAATTTTGCTGATATCAAAATTGTTTCTTATAATCACCTTAACCACAAACTCCACCAAAGACAGGCTCGTCCGTAAGTGAATCCCCATAATTGGAGGCTGTAACCCGGGTACATGCGTAGTACCTCACCATGTGGCAAGAAAATGGGCTTGAGGGCAATGGAGACGTACGGAAAGGCTAGTCAGGTTTGATTGAAAGGCACGCTGCAGGAGCAATCATCGCCAATGTTGCCTGCGTGATGTGTAGTCCAAAGACGGCCTTTTTGGGTAGCGTACAGTGTGATATCTCCCCCATTACTGTATCGATAAATATTTTTGAGTCGATTTCAGTTCCTTGGAAACCTTTAGGAAAGACCTTATTTCTATTCCAAGAGTAAAAAGACCCAAACAAGTCCTTTCAGCCTCGTACTCTGATGCGTATACTAAAGTTTTCTCCTTTTACCTTTCCACTGCTCGGGCTCTAATAAATCAGGATGACGGCTCTCGCGCTGTCGTCTAATGACAAGTTTGTAAACGGATCGATATAGAAAGGCCTATTTGGGGACGAAAAGAGAGCAAAAGAATCTCTGTTGTCATTTGGCAATAGATAAACAACGCAATTGCGACTTGAATTGCTTTTTAGATTTTTGTGATCTCACTCTTGAAGCTACAATGATGAAAAAAGCGACATTATAAAGTTGATTCGGGTTCTGTCTTGAAGCTTTAAGTGGCGGTAGAATTTTGAATGGATATTGAAATGAAATAATACAGCGAGAACTTCAGTGAGGTGTACGAGGCTCCTCAACAGGCGATTACGTCTGTGTTGCGACTTTATCTGGATCTCGTGGACCCGATCCCAGTGTGTGAACTTATAAGTAAACGAATATGTGTCTTTGACTAACATATACTTATTACTGATTAGAGACAGGGATATTTGACTTGATACCGGATGCTCCAAGATTGTAATGATTACCTGGAAAGTAAGAGTGAGAGTGAGTAATTATCTCACTAACTCACGGAGGGACTCATCTGAGAGAGTAATTATCACAATGAATCAAGGAGGGACTCAATCATGCCAGACTCGAAATAAGAGGCGAATAGTGTATAATTATCTCGACCACAACATTCACAGTAAAAGAGTATCGATCAAATTTGAATAAAAAAGGAATCTGAACAGAAGTCGTCACTACGCGCCGCATCTAGCGGGTCAAGTCTTGCACTGCGAATCCAACCGCCCCTATCTCGAAGGGACGGCGAAGGCGGTCGAGGTTTAAGAAATCGCATTGGACTGCGGACAAATCCGCCTCCCGCGAGATTGATACCTCGAGGGTTATTCGACAATATGTGATTACGTACGGGAAAGGGCAGTTGCCTCATAGAGTTGATGAAGGGGTCCTGACAAGGAAGGAATTTGATAAGTGATGTGTAATGATAAAAAGTTTTTTGACTCGACATTTAGCAGTTGGAGTACATTCTAAGATTTAAATTTTGAGCTTTATAAAGTTTCTATGCAAAAAACGCCAGTTGTAGCGCTCGATTTCGGATTGAAATGTTTTCGTTTCCTGCTGTAATTGGAAATTGGGGCTGGCATAATTTGAGTGATGGAATGAAATATGGTGCTATACAACACCTCAAAATAGCAGTAGCACTGGATCACGAAAGCTTTGCCTTCGATTAACCCCATTGAACTTTGCAACTGACTTACAAACTACACGTAAGTGCGGATAAAAATCGCTTATAACAAGTAATACAAACGAACATTACGACCATTAAATATATTCGAACAATAGAGACGCCAATTACTCAAATTCAGAACGTATTGGAGACTATCAAACACATTATTAATGAACCAGTTGAATTCTTAAATCAAAAGAGTTCACAAAATCCTTGTTACTTTGTTAAATACTCTCTGTAGACTGTTCGGAGGATCGATTGAGATATGCTTCGAAAGAGAGCACAAATTTACAAGTAAAAATAGTAATCTATAAGGTTTAGACCAAAAAGGTGTTCGTTTTGGCCACTTGGTACATTGGATTAACCCATTCAGATATCCAGCACACGATTTTGACGTTGTGAGACTAGAGCTCGTATTAAATCACAATTAAATTCCCGCGAAAATTTCGATCCACTGAGTTTCGACAGGTAGACTGAGTTTCGAATAGGTCTTTTGCGTCCAAAGCTACCTATAATTATACGTCCGCCCCCAAAAGAGTCTGGTAGGCCTTTGCCAGTACCCTACCTTCATCAATGGATTATTCTGTAGCTATAGCCCATGCTGCGCCAATAGATTTGACAGGTCTCATACAATTGTGTGAACACCACGAAAGCGTGTGATTTATTGATCCTGAGTCAGTTTCACCAATAAATAGACCTTCCACTGTAACAAGTTGTCCGTACCCAACGTTTCTAATGGCATCTGAAAACAGTAGAATGGAAATATAATAGGAATTTTCATCGGCTGGACGGTTGAACTCGACAGTCGAATGAAAATTTTTGAAACTGTTGTGTGCCATAAATATAGAAGATCTTGTCGTGTACCCTTTCTGGCAGTACTCTTTGTTCCATATTGATTGCGTAAAAATCAGGAAAAAGGAGATGCTACTGTCCCAAGCCACCCAATTCAGCAAGGAACTGACTGAAAAAGAATCTTTTCCTCAGCATTCAACATCTACTCTCACTGCCTTCATTTTGTCTTCAAATAAGGGAGAAATTAAATCTATTCAAATTCTCATTTACGTATATGTTTATTCTGTAATCAACTTTAGGTTTTCGTGTGAGGATTCAAGTAATGTTTTTGATGAACATTTCTTTCCTCAAAAATAAAGCCTTTGTTGTTCGATGGGACTCAAGAACCGTTATTGTTCCCGTCATAGTTGCATTCAATCGGAAATACCTAAGACTTATTCTTGTGGGCCAAAGCGAAGTTACCAGTACCCTGAATGGTATTGAATCCGGTTCCACATTCATGAATAGTAATGAGGTAAGCTGGAGGTACCAGATGTTTTCCTAAAACATTGTATTGAAGTCGTTAAAAACTTTCGAACTCCTATCTAAGGCTGATCGTACCCACTGGAAAATTATATTAGAGCTCTTCATAATCTTAACAAGCTCCGTCAGCAAACAAGTGTAGCGACGTACCTTTGGGAGCTCAAGAATCAGTATCAGTTGCCAATATTAGCGGTATAGGAGATTCGGAAAAGCTGGCGCGCTTCTTTGAATATCTCAAACCTCACGTTCTGTTGGTAGTTCGCAAGAGGAATTTATCCAAATTCGAAGCTGCTACCACTATTACTCCCCAATTTGATGCAATATTACACAGAGCATTTTTCTTCACTAGCATAGGGCTATTTACAAACAATCGATATCATTAGGTCTTATAAAAATGGATATAGGTAACCTAGAACACAGTCGCAAGTGACAGCATCAGAAAGGCTTGGTGCAGAACTGATGCTTGAAGTTCCATCAAGTTGGATGTAGACCTTGTAAAAAAACATGAAAAATAAACGAGAATAAAGGTAACAAGGGTGATAATCGCATGATGGCGAGCGATAGTCGCATGATGGCGAACAGATTATTCGCAATACACAATATTTTATTGAATGCCTCTGACACAGAAACCAGTTGGACCACCAGAATTGATGAAAACTCAGACGAAATTAACAATGAGTGTGAACAGATGTTCCAATGAGCAGTGTGAAACTATTGTGAGTATCACCGGAGCGAAATTTTCAAAGTACAGGGAAAAGTGAGAATCCTGGAAGCCGAGTCCAGTGGAATCATATATAATTATGAAGACAGAATCCCCACTGATGTGCTTATACCAGTGGAGCCTTTGTTACTGCTTGATGATAGACTGCTTGGAATAGCAGTCACAGTACTAAATGACGATGTATGCAATACACACGTGGTTTCAATTGGGCTACTCAAGCGGAAAAGGAACTTGTTTGAGATTCGGTGCGAAATATTCATTGCTTGTAATTTGGAAAAGGTTATTACGGAATATGTATCTAAAATCATTGTCCACGGAGCCACACGATTACATGATCACACCTACATATCTAACTTGGCTAACTGCCAGACTATCTATGGCGTTCTGTTTGGAATACCATGATATGTTGCCCACAATCCAAATGTTGATTACCAACTGCGGAATCTTATATTGAAAAATTTTTCAGTTAAATTTGATTGATAGCGATGCTTAAAACCGTATTGATGTGCCTAATTTAGGAAATGAAGAAATTTAGAAGAATGCAGAGGCAAAGGAGGTTACTTCTAAGATTTCCAAATACTTTAAGATCACAAAATGAAATAAATAACAGATACTGGGTCCAATGGAAAACTAAAAATCTTCTCAGAAAAGCATGAGGACGTCTTTCTTAAAGAATTGCCATGTAAATTCATTCCGAATCGATACTTGGACCATGAAATCAAATTGGAGGAAGGAGAAAGCTACCTCATTCACCTCCTTCCAGGTGTGTCTATCTAAAGGCAGAGTAGAAAGGAATATTTTGAATCTGTTTTGAGGAAAAGGAATGTAATAATCAATAAATCACCATATGAAGCACTGATTTTCTTTATAAAAGAAAAAGTGGAAATATTAGAGGTGCTGTCGATTATCGTGCTTTAAGTCACATCGAAAAGGAGCAAATTTACAATTGCTCGTTCTGGTATAATATTCTACTCGCTTAGAGATGCGATATTTTTCTCCAAGCTTTATCTGAAAACAGGAGATTATCGGGTAAGGGTAAAATTAATAAGAAACATGGGTTATTCCAACATCTTTTTATGCTTAATGGACTTTTCAGTGCTCCTGCTAAGTTCCAGCCGTTTACAAAAGGGATATTCTACGACTGGATGAATGTTTCTGGTTTTTCTACATGGACCCATGAAAGGAAATTATAAACGTCTGGAAATTATATTGAAGCAGTGGAAGGAACATTCAATGCATAATCTCTGAAGAATAACACTTTCTTTCAGAACGAGCTTGCGGTTCTTGGTTTCATAGCTAGAAAAGACGGCATTTGTGTCAATCCTGACAAAATTGAAGTCTTAAAGATTTTTCCGAAACTCATGTTTTGACAGAGTTGAAAAGTTTCCGTGGTTTAATATATTTTTACGTAAGTTCATTCATTCCAAAGTTTTTTGATATAGCTGTACCTCTTACGGTTCTTACTAAAACGTAGCGGGAATATGTAAATGGGATAGAGAATTTGATAGAGATTTACAGAAGGTAATGGAAGCATTAACTTTTAATCTAGTATTAGTCGATCTTAATCATAATAATATATATCGTGGTCAGTTAAATGCTTCGAAGCTCGCTGTCAGTGAACCATTGACATAGATGTATGAGAATAATAGGGATGATGTAATTTCTTTCTACTCAAAGAAGCTTTCATCCACATAGTCGGACTAAACTGCAAATTACAGAGAGCTTATGGCTGCAGTCACTGTTATGAGGAGATTCGGGTGCTACCTTGAAGCGTCTCATTTTGATATTTTCACTGACAACCAGCTGCCTAGGAGCTCCACAAAACCGAAGCTGCGCCGTAAAAAACACGTTGGTTGGAAACTCTCAGCAACTTTGGAATCTTTCCAGTCGTACTAAAGCCCAGAAATTTTAACGTTTCTGTAAATATATCATGAGCTCCCAATGTCATGTGTGGAGATTGTGCCGTCTCAGTGAATGGTGAATTGATATTCCTCGGTATGATGGCGGCCAGTTCTTTGGTCCAGTGGTAAAAGGTATGGAAGGAGAATGGCCAGGGATTTAGGCCAAGAAGCAGAAATTTTGGAGGATCCTGCCAATGTTCCAGGAAGGAGGGCTACCAGCTATTTTACAATAGAAAGTTGTATGTGTTTTGGAAGTCCGTGTCGGGTATTTTGCGAAATGATGACGAACCCAAGTTTGATGGATATATAATAACTGTAAATATACTACCCAGATTAGAAAACTTCCGTTGAAAACAAAAAGCCGGGAATTTCGAAAGTACTGGGAAGAATATCTTAATTTTGAGCATTATAAGGTCTTTATTCGAAAGAAGTTGAATGTCGCCAATGGGGTCTGACCGCAGATAGGGTTCACTAACTACAAGTTTCATTGTGAAGCTACTACTGACGAAAAGCGAGCATGATTCAATTACGACATGGGTTGATCGACTTACTAGTCGGGTTCATTTCCCCAAATCAAAAAAACATTGGATACTGCTGAAAAAACGACTAAGGATTTGTTTTGGAACATTTTTAAACACACGGTTGTTGATAATGTGACCTCAGACAGGGATAGAAACTTCATTTCAAAGTGTTGGAGGAGACTGATGAATCTTTGTGATGTGAAACTAAGAATGTCTAGCAGCAGACACCCACAAACAGATGGTGCTCCGAAAATATGAATGCCAACAAGTCTCCATTACAGAGAGAAACGTATCTTTTCTGTCTGTAACTTTTGGCAAAGGAAGAAGAACGGGAGAAGATAAAATTGATGGGTGTGGGGATAGTATCGAAACCTAAAAAATTGAAGCGATTCAAGAAACCGGCAAAGAAACAAGTGGCTGACAATACGCCGGAGAGAGATAGTTACCAATAAGGTAGGAAAAAGTTAAGTAAATCCATTGGATGGTAAAGGACGGAGCTCCTGGTAATACAGGTAGGCAAGAGATAAGTTTCAGTTATAAGTAACAATCCTTTTCGTATCCTGTCCTAAAGGGGTAGCAAAAGCCATTGTGGGTTGCGGAGGACATAGCGAGGTTCCTACAATGGATAAATAAAGTAGGCCTCCAGGAAGCCATAAAGTAGATTAGGGGCAAGCGAGGATTAGAGAATCAATACTGGCACACTTCATTCGAAAGCGATAACCCCATAGTGATTTAGAAAGTGCATCGTGGAAGCTGGCAAGTACGAGCCGGACGAAAACATAGGAGAAGTTATCTTCAATGAGCAAACCACCCAATCCTTTTCCAGATATAAGAGACCCGCTGTGAATTGCACAGCAATCATGCGCAAATAAGCTTTCTGTGCTATTAAGATTGTGAATGCGTTCGCGACCGCGTGGGTGTCATATTTGGTAGAATTTGCTTTAGTGGACAAGTATCCTACAAGAGAGATAATTGGTGCCTGAAACGAGCAACGGAATTCCGAGGTCACAAAATGAGCACGCAAATGGGCACAAAGCGTCAATTGCAAGCGCGTTGCAGACATAATTGTGGAACATAGACATACGTGACCTTTGAATAGCGGACTCTGAATACATGGTGCAACAAAGCCTCCTTGGGGTCGCAATGATAGCGGTTGCACTCTTTTCCACTATTGCCGAATACAGGTACAGTAGTTCAAATGTGTAGAAGCAAAATGACAGGTCAGTTTGTAAAGAAGACGAAAAGGGAGCTAGTAATATTCAGTGTAACACCCCCATTATTAAAGAGCAATTATCCTGCTCTATTGCAAATAAGATGCCAGTACTATACCCTGTATTTAAGCAACCGAGGGAAGCAATTACATGAAGAGTTGCCTGTAGGAAACATATCGCTTTATACAAAGGCTCCCAAGTACTCAAGATGCAATTCAAACATAGGATACAAGTACACACTCCTATTAGGGAGCTCGGAACACATGATGCAGCTGTAGACGCCCATCGAAAGTGGTCGCCTTTTTGCCTGCCGTCTAGGATTATCCCTTCCGTGTAATTTGCTGGCAAAAAACACCATCGCAAAACGTGTTGACGATGCAATTCATGAAGCAGTGCAAGAACGAATTCCTCATGGGGATTCGAGTAAGGCACATTTCGGGCATTCATGAACCTCCCGGAGCTCAGGAATGGGCGCACGGTCTCCCATACCCGGACTCCAGACAAGCATTGAACCTCGAGAATTCTTGGTGCGGCTCCAATACTACTATCAAGTCCCTCTTATCACCCTGGCACGCGATTCTCGAGAAGGAATTACCCGGAAACACTCGATTCCCATGGCGGACATCTCATGACCTGCTTGAATGGGGCCCAAAGGATCAACCGAAATGATCGCCAAGTAGCCCTTCTCGCAAAAGACGTCGCGAGAGCTGCTCGTCATCCTGTCGTAGAGCCATACCATGGTCTCCACCGCACGAGACCCGACATCCAGGAAATGGGAAGCAGCGGAGGGACCGACGTTTTTGATGTTACCTTCGCGAATCCCCTCGCTCCCTCCAATAGGAGAGTGAGGGCCTTCAACCCGATGTCCTTTCTGAATGCGGCGCGAAATGCAAAGCAGAGAAGATATCAATTTTTTATCGTGACCTCCCCAGAGTCGTGCCTGTGCTAATCTCAACTCTTGGAGAGTGGGACTGGGATGCATGTGTAGTGCTGAATGACGTGGCAAGGAACGTGGCCGTGAGGGCATTGGAGACGTACGGAAAGGTTCGGGGATTTGAATGTAAAGGCATGCTGCAGTGGCCGTCATATCCAATGCGCCTGCTTGATTCTGGCCTGAAGGTATGTATCGGCACACATTTTTGATTCGATTGCGGTTCTATCGAAAACTGCAGGATAGATCGGATATATCATCCAAGAGTAAAACACCCAAGCATTTCCCCAGTACCAACCCTTATCTACCAGTAGCCGTTTAATAGGACACTGCGTTTGTTGTCATTCTCCTTAATGTAAAATGTATAAGACTACATTGACAATGCAAGGCCCTACTGCATCATCCCAACTCTTAATGGAGTCATGTATAAGACTACATTGACAATGCGAGGCCTACTACACCATCCCAACTCTTAATAAAGTCATTCCAGTGCCGAAGAAGCGACGTTGTGTTCACAGAGAACTTGTTTCGAGTTTGGAAAATTTGAAGTCTCCTTCGAAAAACGACGATATTCTTAAAGTGCTGGTGAGCCATTGATGATTGCAAGTAGCCCATTGAACTGCGCCTGAAGATCGGCACCTGGGCGGCAGAAAAAGGATAGCGGCGGCAATTAAGAATGTAGCGGTGTTCATTTATCTTCAGGTTTGTGCAAGACGAGAGTGGTAGCTGGGAGCTTTCGGCAATCACGTTCGTTGGAAAGGGTAGTAGCTTTTCAAACATTTAATAACCCTGCAAATACACCCTTTTATAACAGTGCGATGTGCAGGAATTTTTTGTCGTCCTAGTTGACAACCTTTAGTTTCAGTTTGAGTATAGAAACTGGTTTTGGCCACGGATGTATTAATTGCGTCTCATAGTGCGAGCTCAGTTTCGCGCCCGATTTTTGGACCAACAGATTCTTTTTTAAGGCCTTTTATTGGCACCACTTATTGGTCCATCCAACGGCTTTCAGAGATACCAAAGAATACGTAAACATCCATGGAGCGGCAGTGACGACAAGGAAGGTTTCTGCATGAAAGAGAAAACGTTTGGGTGTTTTACTGTTGGAAGATATTTCCGACCTACATGAAAGTGGCTTAATCCTTTCGAATGAGTCTTTTAGAGTTCCGGCGAAATCCGGTACCCACCAGAAATAGACTCCAAGCACTCCAATCAATGGGAATTAAGAAAGATTACCAGGGTGGCAAAAAAAGAACTGATGACATAGAAAGGTGTTGTTTGAGGTCTTGTAAATTCCATAGATGCAAAATGAATACAACAAGTTATAGAACTTTTAAATTGTACTCAAGAAGTCTGGTAAGGCCTGTCACAAGAACACCTTCGCATGGATGAAGAATCTGAGGAAATCCGAAATTTCCCCCTCCTTTACTTTTCACAAAAAAATACTCTTTAAACTGCTAAATATTGTGGTGAACCTCCGTGAAGCTATATTCCGGTTGTAGAGTGTAAAAACCCAGGACCACAGATCTGAAGATGCACCATCTGTTATCATTATTTATTGGAGTAGTGCTCCAATTTCAGTAAAGTCAGATATTCACTAAAATTGTGCGATCTAAAATGTCAGGAAGAGGACCTAATTTGGATGCTGTATTGGAATTTGAATGATTCTTAACTATGTCACTGCGGCAAAACTCATTACACTATTTTTTTGACGAGGTGGCAACAAGTGAAGACAGTAGATGCTAAAGTGTCCGAAGATACTAACTTCAACCGTGGGATTCTATATAAGATTCTACAAAATTCTAGCCCGGTGGCTTGGATCTCGAGGGTAGACCTAAATATTTATCTTAATAATATTGTGGGATAAGAAAACGCTCGCGTTAATTGGTAAATAGATCATCAAAACCTTCGGTAGCGTCGGCTCATAGCCTTAGATACCGAAGTATTACCGGGCTAAACGGAGGGAACGCAAGACAAAAAGGAAGGGCGCCTCAAACCGAGAATGGAAGGGAATCCATCCTAGATGCGGGTCCGAGCGGTAAGTAGTGGCAATGACCGAAAACAAGAGCGACAAGATGGAAAACTAAGCATGAACGACGACTAACTGAGGACGATTTACTGGTAATGAATTGATCATGAGTAATAGTTCCTTGCCTTTACTTTTCGCGACTGGCGGTGTTTGCCTTATATGAAGACAGAGTCTGAGGTTTTGGGCACCAGAGAACTATCTAAAGTAAGCTAATAGTATCTAGCTAACTACAGTCAGCTATATTACACAGTTGGCTGCACCAACTATTAATCACCGGCAATACAGATTAAACCTGGCCATGCCCCAATTCAGTAACCGAAAACGGACGTACCACTCTACCTTCTCCGCAAATATACTACAAATATCTTTTCTGTGGACAATTCTCGTCCACACAATTCCCTTTAATGCATTCACGTTTTTTAGTATCTTTTTAGACTTTTTTGGTTAGGTAAATAGACATAGCCTGAGTAAACTGGTTTTCCTACGAAAGCCCAAGTAACTTAGGAGAAAATGTCAGATGCAAACCCAAGAAGTGTAAAAGTTGAAAATCAACTTCTACCCTACGAAAAAACTTTTCTACGACAGCCCCTGAGCAAGGATGTGCCCAGTTCTATATTACATTGCGTTTCCGGATATCCTTCTTTTCCTTTTTTTGTCCTCATAACTATACTTCAATAGCACTTTCATCGATTGCGACGCTTCGTTGAGAAAAATTGCTCTGAGGAAATCATCCTCCGCAGGGTTATCCCTTTCAAAGTCTATCCAAAGAATATCTACATGCAAGTCATCGAAAAAATATATATTGATGTGGCAGTTTCTATTTTTTCAATGCACAAGTATCATCAGTTTATTATAAAGAGTTCTTTTCGCAATATTTGCCTTTAACTTTAGCTTCTACTCTTTCAAACGCTAACTATTAGACAGACCTTTGCTGCAAACCTCATCTATTCGTCATTTTGCATTTGTTTCGAAACACAGTACAATACAACTTATGGAAAGCTCCCAATTAAGACTGCTTTCAGTTTGCAGTTTTGGTTAGGTCCATCCTGTTTCCTTTCAGGGTTTATTTTACAAGCTGTGCGGAACTGAGCCCCGGGAATGACCTCGATCATCCGTTCAGTTAGGAGCCTGGAAGGATAACCTGACTGTTCGTAACTGTCTCTTTTTTCAGTATCATCGACGAGATTCACCTTTCTGCCACCCTTTACCCTGTTTGCAGAACTCCTTTCGTTTTCACCAAATTTGTTGCAGCCGAAATACCAGCGCATCTTCGACCCTTGCCTCCTTGATTTATTTTCTGACCGCATCTTGAGCTCCTTAAGACAGCCGATAGAGCTTTCATGGTCTCTGCTGTGGAGTGAGCTACCTGATCCGCGTATCAATTTCTCCTCATCATACTCTTGAAGAAGGCTAGATTTCACTGTCTACCAGTTCAGGAATGGTACACTTGTCTAAATATGTTAAATTATTGGCCCAAACGAGATGATCTTTCAACTCCTAAAGCTGATAGCAGCATAAAAGCATGGACCTCTTTCTAAACATGAATCACTTTTGCCTCTAATTGGTTGAAATTCTATACAACAGCCTCAACTATATAACGGATAGAACGCTAACAGCAGATCATCCTGGATAGTCTATTTTGAATCTGAGCTTCGGGCCGTATTGGAAACAGATACTTGTTCTGAATCCGATTCCAACTGGCGCGCAGGCATTTACTTTCTGCAAGCCACATCATCGGCGGGAAATCATAGAGTACTTCACTACAAAATGCCGTAGCAATAGAAATTTACATACAACTCTCTACAATCTCTTCTACCTGACAATTTACCCTTTCTAAGTGAAAGTAACCGACTTTTTCTTAAGATCCAGTTCGATCCGGGCACACCACATGAGGGGGTTCCCTCTGGAACGACCGTGAAAAATTTACACAGTTTAGCCTTAACTCATACCGGAACAAGGTCGAGACAAAATAAAAGATATGAAGACAGTAAACGTAGTTGAAGGTTTTCTCTAAATAGTTATTTGCCCCGCTACAGGAATGAGGAATAAATGTGGTAGGGTATTGAGACATTCCAGAACTAGTTTCATGGGCAGGCTGTGCAATAATCCTTTGATACCGAAAACGGTTTATTTCATTGCAAATGAATGTCACAGCTCTCGCGGAGCAAGTCATATTTGATCCTAGTGTAACTTTCTATTTAGTAAGGTATAGTTTATGAGTATTTATTTAGTGGTATCATCTTGTTTTGTTCTACAAAAAAGAAAGAAAACTTTGTTTTCTTCTAACTTTGTTTTCTTTCTTTCTTCTCCGACTTTCCTCTCTTTCCCACAGCTCTATCTCCTGCTACGCCCCCCCGTACGCTTCACTATCCGAGTAACGAGCGAGCGTCTGCTGCGCCACCCCTCATTCTTCCACGCGGTCTTTTGGAAAACTGTCTTTCGCATAAAACGTTCTTCGTTTTGTGATCTCCGTTCTCGCTTCTTACTGGCTGCAATCTTTTGCCGCCCTCATCTTGCCTTGGAGCTTCCGTCCTCCTGCAGCTCCAATGGCTCCCCTGTCTTCCTTTACTTCCGCTACCGGCGCAGTAGCTACTCTTGCCTATGCTGCCCTGGATTTACTCGTTACTTCTAATTCTCTTCTTAGCGGCTCTCTCGATATTACAGATGCTACTGCTGTCTCCCAGTTTGTTACCGCGTTTCTGTCTACACCTGCTGGCCGTGCCTTGCATCACTTGTACCACAAAAACGCCCAATTCTTTGCCGTGATATCTTTTGTGAATGTGTTGGTGTACTTCGCCCCACCTTTATCTTCTCACCTCCCGACGACGCTGAGGTTTTTCCTTCTCATCAGGTCCAGTCTAGGCCCATCGCATATATGAAGCTTTTCGCGGTTCCACTAAGCAGATGTCTCTGCAAAGTCTTCCTGTTCTCGGTAGTGCTGGCGTCACAGATCAGGGATCTCTTCCCTCTAACCGCCTCTCCAACAAGTTTGCAATTGCCGTCCGACGTATTTCCCCCAGTCTTTTTGTTGGACACTAGAGACTTTTCGTCACTGTCACGTCACCCAATGATTTTCCTGTCCAAGATCTCTCCCAGTTTTTTCGGGCCATCTCAGAAGGCTGGATTCCCGGTTCTTGTTCAGTCGTCCGTACCGACAATCCTCACATCTTCTTTATTTATGTTGCAAAAACCGGACTTGTGCTCCCAGCCAGCTGCATACGACGCCTTCTGTGCGCTCGCGAAGGATTCAGACAACTACATTGTTCCCGCTCAAAATTTTTACGCTCCGCTCCAGCTACCCTCTGCCCTCTCTGACTCTGAGCTCGCCTCCGTCTGGCCTGGGCTCGGTTCAGAAATTGCACGTCTTGAGGAATCCAATTGCACTTGGGTGCCTGATTTCAGCTTCTCGTAGTCCCTACCTGCTGTAGACTGCTCATATATGTTGACCAAATTCGTCAACCTGTGCTGCGATGGTTCTCTTGCCGAATCTTGTCGACCCTTTTCTGTGGTTGGCGCCTCTCAGGTCTCCCCAAACCCAACGGCGGCATCCGCCCGATCGCGGTTGGGTTATTGCTTCGATGACACGTCGCCCGCCTCCTCTTCCGCAAAGCTTCGACTTCCCTAGCATCCTACTTTCTTCCCCACCAAGTGGGAGTCGGAGTCATGAACGGCACAGACGGCGTCATTCAAGCGGTCCGACGCTTGAACCATCCTCCTGAATTTTTCCAGCATGTCTTAGTACAACTGAAGGCTCGCAACGCATTCAACAGCATTTCCTGGCAACAAATTCTCGACTCAGTCATCCAGCATGCCCCGGCTCGCCTGCTGGGTTCATTACTTCTACAGAGTCCCTTCCTTCTCTCCTTCAGCGATTTAACTATTCGCAGCGCGACTGGGACTCAACAGGGCGACCCCCTGCGACCTCTACTCTTCGCCCTCGCTCTTCACCCGCTAGTCATTTCGTTTCAGGAACGTTCCGTCCTTCTTTGAATGCCTGGTACGCTGATGATGGTAATTTGTTGTCACTCGCTCTTCGCTCCCGTTGCCCTCCGTTTTTCCAAGAGCATGGAGCAGAGATTGGTTTCTCTCTGAACCTCACCAAACACAAGTTTATGGGCTTTCCCTGCTTTACCGGCCCTAAGCCTACCTTTTTCTTACTCAACCCCCAGGAATTTGCAGTTCTGGTCTCTTCAGAATGTTCTAATACTCTTATTTCGGATTTCTTCGCATCACGTCAAGCTGATATCTATCACGTCATCTCCCGCTTGTTGGCTCTAGATGACGCGCAGCTGGCTTATCACCTGCTTCGTTTCTGTTCCAGCGCATGCAAAGTCGTCTATTTTTTCAAGTACTCTTTGCCCCAATCAATCAATCTACGGCAATAGCTGCAAAATAATTGGGATGGGTAGATCCAAATAAAATAAATAGTTCCAACTTGAATAAATAAATAAATACCACAATCGGACTTAGAATGAATAATGAATAGAAAACCAAATTTACTAATATCTGATCGAGGGAATATTTCGATGGCCCGAGGATGTAAAAATATTTCTAACAACCTAGACTACTTATACTCTACACCAGGGTGAACCTGCTACAAAAATCAGGTGAGCCGTTCAATAATTTTGGTAGACATAATTTAGGCTCAGCAATAATTATTGCAGTATTTTCCAGGTAAGCAATCATCCAGATAATAATTTGTTGGTAGCATAAATGTAATAATTATAGCCTATATGATATAAAAACCCAACTGTAGGAAATAAAAATGATTTAACACTGAATTCAGCATAAAATAGTGCCAGTGTAAAATAGATAAAATTATTCCTTGATGATTCATAATAAATATAAATTGTGGACTCAAAAAAAATATTGCTCCACAATTCAGCATCACTGTAGGACACCGGGATAGAGATTAAAATATTTGGTCAATTTTCACAATAGCCGTCAGCTTTGACCTGAAGCAGCGGGAAGTGTTCACTTAGATTTACGGCCCTTGCTCGGAGCAGGTATGGGAAAAAGCTTCCCTCCCGATCTCCAAGGGCGAAATTGGTTTACTTCTGGCTACTGATATCCCAAAAGCTGCCTACTCTGCTTCTGTGATCTATTCTTTTCGCCTCTTCCCTGCTCTTCTCGCGTTCTCCACCGATCTCCACGTCCAGGAAGTACCCAGGTCCGCTATTTCTCTGTTCAGATCCAGCCATCACTTTCCTCTGCCCTGACCAGCACTGCTCTTTTCAAACGCTGCAGTGCTCCGGTCCCTGGTGAACGCCTCCAATCCACCGTCACGTCTGAAATGCTTTCTGCGAAGTTTGATCGCCTTTTCCAGTCTTCCTCTGCCGCCATCATGGACCGCTTGCTCTCTTCCTGCGAACCCTCTTCTTGTGTTTTTCTCCACTCTTCCTCGCCCCCATTGTGACTCATACCTCTCCAAGCGAGCATGGGTTGTTGCTGTATACCTACGTCTCGGCAATCCTCTCTTTCCTGGCAACACACGCTGTCCCGTCTGCTCAAGCTTCTCTAATTAGGTGGCCCCGCTTCTCGATCTCGATGGTAAGCTCACTCTTACTTGCAAGTACGAAGAAGGCCAGACCCGCTGTCACAGTGCCTCCGCAATGCTCTGCACCGCTTTTTCAAGGATGTTGTGATTACCGCTCTACTCGAGCACCCCCTTCAATCTAGCTCCACATTTGCTTCTTCGCCTTCGGCGCTTCGTGTTAACGTTCACATTTCAGGGCTTACGGCCTCGATCACCGCGATATAGCCTTGAATTTTACTATTACCCATACCCTCGTCCAGTCTCGAGTCCAGGAGGGCACCCTGTGCGGAGCCGCCGCAACAGCCCTCGCCGAACGGTCCAAACATTCACAATAAGGGTACTTTTGCCGTTCCTCCGATATCCTGCTTATTCCAATTGGCATCGACGTGTATGGTGCCCTCGGCCCGAATGCGTACAGTTCTTCTGCCGCCTTGCTACCCACGTCACTAGCCGCCGTAATTCCCTTCCCCGTCGAAAGGTTCACGATTTCGTTTCCCGTTTCACCTTTTGCCTGCACGGCATGCGAGCCCGTCAAGTCCTTTCCCGACGTCCCTCTGATTATTTTCTATCCTAGTTCTACCCGGCCCCTCTGAGTGCTTGTTCTCATCGCCGTAAAGATTTTCCCCCCTTGTTCTACTATCTAGGACGAGTGCTCAGATTGGATTCCTGGGTGGAAGCTTTGAATTTGCCCTCAAAGCCCTGGGTGCTGGAAACTAATGACTGGGGCGAAGAGTGAAAAATAGCAATAGTGTTGGAACGAGACGGGGAAAGCTTTGAGAACAATGCGTACCTTAAGAATCGGGTATGATGGGCAGTTTACCCATTGTTAAGCCCCAGAGAGGCCCATTTACAAGCGAAAAGCTTGTCTCCTGCTGTTGGAATGCGCTCTCCAGTCCCTCCTTGAACTGCATTCATCAGATTATTTTGCAAGGGAGGGTTGTTAGGGCAAATTTCTCTTAAGGGAACTATATTTGACGGCCGAGAAGAGGCAGACCACACCGAATAGTCGTCAACTGCATACTTGTATGTGCTTAGCGCTCATACTGAATCCTGTGAGATGTAGCGCCCGACTGTATCAGAAGCTGCAAAAGAGGCGAGGAAAGCGGCGGCGGTAGTTTTGCGCGCATAAGCGATTCCTATTCCCAGCGATGGTTTTCTTGGGTCCAAAAGGTTCAACGGGAGCTGAAATTCTTGGTAGTAGGGCGTCTTTGGGTAAAACTGCATTCAATAAGTGGATATTGTGGCATGTTAGGTCTTTACGTCTGTAATATTAGTTGCTTGGTTCCTTTTGAAAACAAAAAAACTCGTCCAGACAGCGATGCACAGCTTGTTGTTACAAAAACGTTCCTTTCTATAGAATAGCGGTTTCTCCACAAACTTCTGTCTGTTCCTTCCCTGTGGGTTTTCAAATACGACTATTTCCATCAAATTTCTTTTACGGAAAAAATAGTGAAACGAATTTTCCCAATGAACCCAAATTTCGCTTTTTGGTCCTCCTTTTTCAAAAAAGAAATCTTTCGACTCGTGATCCGCTTCATCCTCCAAATTCAGTTTCGATACTTTATTAAGCATATTTTTAGTTATTGCCCTGATTTCATGTAAATTATTAGGTGCGTCATTGCCTCACATTTTTAATTTTGTCCAACGTCGTGAATTCTTTCGAGCCCGTCGCCCTATTTAAAGTTCGGAATCGACTTCGTTGAGAAAAACTTGCCGCCATCAAATACTCCATCGGCTAACCCCTTTTTGCCCTCAATATGACCAACCAACGCCCGTCCCTCACTGTCGCCAAAGAATTCCGAGGCCGCCGACCCCTCAACGCGCTGGCCATGAAGGCTAGTGGACAAACCGATTATAATAACTACTGTAGAAGAATGTACCAGGAATGCGTTCGGGAGTGGATCCGCCGGCACTGCTTCGCGGTGGCAGAAGAGGCAGAGAAGGAAGTGGAGGAAGCGGAATAGGAGGATGAAAAAGAGGACTGGGTGCACCCGTGGGAGCCACTAGTATACAACGATGGGGGGGCTGCTGTGGAGACTGAGGAGGTAATCATTATCTTTGACTTTTCAGACAAGGAGGACGAGGAGGACGATGAGAATTAGTGGGAGGGAAACTTTTAAAGTGCTTGAATGAAGGAAGGGGGCAGGACAGTATGGACCAGATTGTCCCTACGCCGTAACCGGATGGGGCATCTTTAGTGATTTAGATATCTCTCAGGAGGAAATAGAGAATTGTAAGCTGTTCGCGGATATTTACCGGGACTGCTTGGGTGGGACGGATATTTGAGGAATTGTTGGCTCTGATCTAGAGGACAAAGATTTTAAGGAAGAAATCTATAAATTTATCTTGATAGTATCTGCTTTTAGTCTTCCTTGTTCACAAGATTCCACTTGATGCATTTTGTGGTACTTAATATGTTTGTTTGAGACTTTACAGAGTTGGCCAGAAATTTTTATAAGCTGAGTAAACTGCTTCCTCTTGTGAAGTTCAAGCAAGTTGGCAGACAACTTGAAGTCAAGTACCGAGTAGTAAGAAGCTGATAATCAACTTCAGACCCAAGAACAATTTTTCTTACGCTTGTCAAAGGGCATCAGTGGTAGACCTTGCCCCTTCTACATTTGCTTCTAGCTCTCTCAACTGTCGTCCTTACCCAACCCTTTTTGTTCGTTAAACTATACCGCGGTAGCACTATTGTCGCATGCAACACCTCCTCTTGGGGTAGCGTGTTCTAAGTATCTTTTCTCCCGTCGTTTTACCCTATCGCAACGCTCGAAAAGAGCCGTAGCTGTAAGAGATGAAGACAGCTGCGGATGTCCTGAAGATAAGAGGGAGATGGCGGACGAGAGATCTCTTCCAGGTGGTGGTCCTGGAAAGATTCAACAGGTCGGAGATAAGTCCAAAAGAATCAATTACAGATTCTTCGTAAGCACCCTCCGTAATGTATGAAGTTTGCAGAAGACCTAGACCGCATATTGAGAAAAAAAGAGAGGCCCGGGGTTAGGCTCGATCCGGTCAGCGCAATTACAATTGGTGGAATTCTTCCCTCTGCTTCTGATCGAAGCTGGCGGTGAGTACCGCAGATTGATTGGAGGGAAGTGTACGTAGCAAGTGCATGACTTTAGATTCGTTAGCATAGACGCGGTGTAATTGGAAAGCCAATTGAGCATCATCCAAGTTTCGAAGGGACTGTAAGATATGATACAGTTAGCTGCAGTTTGGCGGCCTCCGAAAAACTGGGAAACGAAAGAGTTCGAGCCAATCGAGGATCCCAGCGCGATGAAACCATGTTTTTTATTGCGGTGACGCACCCTCTCATTTCTTTGCGTGATTGACAGATTCTTGTCAATATCGGACGCCACTATCACCTCCCCGAAGCACTCTACATCTTCTCCTCGCTCAATAGAACAACTGGAGGAACTCATCCTTCGCTGTCTAAATTTAAGGTTTGGCGGCCTAATGCACCGCCTGAGGCGGTGCAACGCCTTTACCCGATGGAACTCAGGCAGTAATACAGTGCAGATACAACTGTACTCAACGCCATCGTCGGCTCCGCACAGTATAGTTCGCAAGTTTTCACCTCTCATGTACATTCTCTCGAAGCATTCTTCACCGCCTTCGTCGATATTGAGAATACGCAAGTGTCATTTCAGCTCCTGCGCAACTGCTTCGGGTATTTTATGATCTAGTATTTATTGCGTGTAGTACAGCAATCGTGCACAATACACACAGGGCTGCAATATTCGACGAAAGATGGAGCATGGCGTCTGAACTTTGGCTGGGAGAGTCCGTGATTCTGAAATTTTTCTGGAACTGCACCTACCTGTCAAATCAAGGGATGAGAAACTCCCTTCCCTTGGACAAGGATTCACGTCCGCGGAACATATCGCAAGTTTTGCGTTTCCGGCCTCCAGTTCAGCCTCAAACAGGCTGTGCGAAAATGTTTTTCCAGCCTCCATCAGGAGTCTCACAACATATGAACACGCCCTCGAGGCTCACTGGCTTTGGTCTCAATCCTGCTTTCAGGAGGCAATATTTTCGTGCTTCGATGGTGCTACCAGGGGCGAAGGAATGGGCGTACTGTTCCGCGTACCTGGATCTGAAGATTATTATCGACGCCCTTGAATTCTCTACATGACTTCAATACTACTCTCAAGTTCTGCTTTTCGCTATGGACACACCGTGCTCGACGAGAAACTGTCGGAAACACTTGACTGCTTCGGGAATAATCTCCTGCACTGTGTTAACGGAGACCACTGAATTAGAAGACACGCCCGGCAAGCTCACTTTCTTGCCCAGGACCTGCAGAAAGCTGCCCGCCATCCCGCCATCGAGCCGAGTGAAAGCCTTCATCGTACAATGCCGGACATCAGGGCAATTGGAATCAATGGAGGCAAAGGTTTCTTTGCTGTCACTTTTATCAGCCCACTCGCGCCATCCAACAGACGAGTGCGCACCTTCAACCTGCTCACATCTCTAAACGCGGCAAAGGCTTTTATAGGGGTAAATCGTAAGCAATTACGACAAGGAGGAGGTGTTGCAAGCAACAAAAGTGCTACCGTGATATAGTTGAGCGAAAAAAAAGGAGTGGATAAGTAAGACAGTTTAGAGGGCTACAAGCAAATATAGAAGGGACAGGGTCTACCACTGGTGCTCTGCGACCAGCGTAGGAAAAATTTTTCTTGAGTCTGAAGTTAACTGTAAACTTCCTACTACTAGGGACTTGATTTGAGGCTGCCTGCCAACTTGCTTGACCTCTTCGTGAGGAAGCAGTTCACTCAGCTTGTATAGACTTTCGGTTACCCCTAAAGTCTGAGCAAAACTACAAAATATACCAGGAAATGCATGAAACCCCTTTTGTGGATGATATACTTTAAACAAAATATACTTAAGGAGCGAACAATCGATCTGATCCTCTTATTTCCCATTTTCTAGATCGGACCCAAACAACTCCTCCAACATATACATGCTGCCCAAGCAGTCCCCACAAATATTTGCGAATGGCTCATAGCTCTCTATTTCCTCCTGGCAGATACCTAAACCAATAAAGATGCCCCATTTCTTTCCAGCGTTGAGAACAATTAGTCCATACCGCTCAGCCCCTGCCCCACCAATCTAACACTTCCCATGTCTCCCTCGCCCACATCCTCCTCGCCATCCTCCTCGTCCTCCTCTTCATCAACCTCCTCGTCCTCCTCTTCATCATTCTCCTCATCAATCTCGTAGACCAATTCCGAGGCTGCCCAATCCTCGAAGGTCTCCCCAGCTCCCTCCTTGCCTTACTACTCCTGCACCTCACCTACCTCCTCCGCCTCATCCTCAACGAACAAGCGACGCACCTTCTTTTCGGTTTGTCGGCGTAGCTAGTCATCAAGGTCAGTAGGTACGAAAGGGAGTAGGAGAATAGAGTTTAGGGGCGGGTGGCGATTTTTGGAAATGACTTCGGAGAGTAGAGGTTGTCCATTTTGGTCTGCTTTGGGGAGCGGTAGGCAATTGAGGGTTTTTTGAATGGGTAGGGGGAGAGGGGTGGTGATTAAAATGATAGGGGACGTTTGAAACTTGGAATAAAGCGGTTTAAATAGGCTCCCGAGGGCGCATTCTATAGATTTGGAATAGGTAAAATAAATGCACAAGGAAATTTGTAGCAGTGCATTTGCGCCTTTTTTCTCAAAAAAATGAATTTGGAGAAGGATGTGAGCGAAAAGGGAAAAAAGAGCTTGATTCAGGATCGATTTAGAGGGGTAGATACAGCATAAAAATATCTAGATAAAATGGAAGTGAATTTGGAGAAGACCGCGGTAAGGATACGCAAGGGCCAGAGAGGGCGAGGAAGGACCAGAACTACAAGCAATTTCGGACAAGGGGAGGTACTACGGTAAATTAAAAGTCGGTAGATGACGGCGACAAAAAATTCCGTTCCGATCCGCACGCGCCTAACAGGCTGCAAAGTATAAAGGATATGAATCTCTTATCGTGACCGCGGCCCAAAGCAGGCTCATGCCTATGACTATATCCACCCTCGGGGGCTGGCACCCAGACGCCTACGCTGTGCTATTCGACGTGGCGCGGAACGTGGCTGTTAGGGCAATGGAGACATACGGGACGGTTCGAGCGGTTTTAACCCAGAGGTATGCGGCAGCAGCCGTGATGTCCAGCGCATCATGACTGCTAACAGGCTTTAGGCACACGACTGACATTACCCATTATCCTGAACACGTCTAGCATACACTGGGAGATAGCCGAATCGTACCCTTCAAACATTAAAGAACCAAATCGACACCTTGTCAACATCATCAGTTCTCTTTGCGAATTTCTCAAAGTATACAAACCGTACATGTCTCCATTCCGCATTGGTTGCACATCTTTTCCAAAGTCCTCCCTCTAGAGAAGGGAAAGGTTTAGGTAGTTTACTCTTGGAAGATATATCCATATATATTTATATGTATCATGGCGTGGCAGAGAACGTGGCTGTTTAGGCAATGGGGACGTACGGGAAAGTTTTGGGGGGTTTTGATGCAAGGGCACGCTACTGCAACCGTCTTATCTTATGCGGCCTGCGTGATGGCCGGACTGAAGGTGGCCTATAAGTGAGCGTAGATTTCCCCCCATTACTGCGTCAGCACATCTTTTTGCGTCGATTGTGGTTATCTGGAAAACTTTAAGATAGGTCGAATATATCTTCGAGCAGTAAAAACACCCAAACCTTCCCCTTGCATCCAAGCAACCAATGGAAGAAATAACATGGAGTGGCCTGTAGGAAACATTCCGCTTTTTAGGTAGGCTCCGAAGTACTCAATATGCAGTTCAAGCATAGGATACAAGTACCAACTATTCCCTTCTATCAGTAGCCGTTTAATAGTACATTGCGTTTTTACCTGCCCTAAAATGTCCAAGACTGCATCGACAGTGCATGACGCTACTGAACCATCCCGTCTCTAAATATCGTGAGTCCAGTACCGAAGAAGCGACGCTACCGTTCACTGCAGGCTTATCTCGAGCTCGAAAAGTTTAAAGTAATCTTCGAAAAACGACGATATTCTTAAAATGCTGGTGAGCCATTGATGATTGCGAGGAGCTCAGTGAACTGTGCCTGAAGATCAGCACCTGAGGCGGCAGAAACAAGGATAGCGGCGCAACGAAGAAAGTAGCGATGTTCATTTTATCTTCAGGTTTTTGCAGGATGAGAATGGCAGTTGAGAGTTTTCGGCAATCACGTGCATTGGAAAGGGTAGTAGCCTATTCAAACAGCCATAAAAGAACTGCGCATTAGGGCCGGTGACATGCAGCAAAATTTTGACTCGGCTGGTATGGCGAACCAGATACAGACTGCTCCGTTGCGAATTGTACAAAATTTAGCTGCCTTTCTCTCATCTACCCGCTTTTCAAGCTGACTGCCCTTTCGTACCAAGAGTCCCATGCATGTTTGGCAAGCTTACCTTGGAGTAAGAATTGCCAGGGCAGCTCCACTGTGCGATGTCAATAGTGTCGATGAGATGGAGCTTAAGAATGCTAGAGTGTAGAACGTGGTCCACAATCAGCTCGAGAAGTCTCGCTTGCCTCTCGTGGTTTATAAAGGTACAATACAACAAGCGTAAGTACACAAACATTTACGTAATGAACTGATGCGACCTGACAGATAAAAGGTCGCCATTAAATCAAGGAGAGTCATTGGCATTGCAAATACGAAAATAATTGGGCAGTTGTAACCATTCAAGATCGACAAAGCATTGGATCATTCCATACCGAGGGCCACTGGAGTTTAACCACTGGATTGACTCCACCTCCGCAGCTGACTATTGTGCCTCTCAAATCGCATTCGTACAAGTTCGGCAATGCCCATTACAACCTTAAGTACTAGGAGCAAAGTAATGCACGCAAAAACTAGAGTAGAGCCTCCTCGTAATGCTCAACTTCTAATAGAGTTTTCGAGTGAGAATTTTCGAGCAAATCTTCGCGAGAAGCGATATTCGAGTTTTATTCGTGGCAGGAGTACAAATTGTAAAATCCGATGGGGGCTTATATCGCTGAAAATGCCGATGAATAATTATCACTAAGGTTAGCGCTATATTTAGGTCTTATTAAGTGGAGCTATTCAATAAATGTATAGCATAATGACCGCTGTCAGGTGCAGGGGATATAGAATGAGCATATGATTATGTGAAAAGTACTGCCTTGTGTAAATCAAGGAAAACGTTTTGTTAGTTCAAAATTGGGAAAGTAGGGTCAATTCCTAAAATGAGGCCACACATTCCTTTAGGGACTAAGCCGAATCAATGTGAGCTTTTAAATGCGTAAATCGTGCGAATTCACAAATAGGAATCCATGTTTAATCTCTCCTTATTAATGCAAACCGGGTGATGATGGTTTCATATGTTAAAAGTAGATTATTTTAAGAGCATTTACATCAGAGTAAGCTACGAAAAAGTTCAGGGGTTTTTCGTTTTGAGATAGAATCGGCAAACTTGTTTTGCCTGAATTAATAGGGGTTCATTCAAGCATGTTACTGTGCGTCTCTGCATCCATCCATAAATCTAAAACTTGACACAATCCTTTATGCTGCGAACGGCGATAGCCCTCTTTAATCCCCCTTTAGTCTTCTCTGTGATACACCCTCTATCTGGAGGTGCAGCAGTCACTCTGTCTCCTCATATCTACTGCCTCGTGTTGTAGTGTAGCCTCTTCTCTACTAGTCGAATAGTGTTCATAGTAATGGAAAAAAATATGAATGAACAGAATGAGTTTTAGTGAATATTCATGAGTTACTTTAAGCAGACAGGCACCTTCTGTTGCAATTCTTGATACAGTAAATATTTAGGACTTTCACATACAAAAATCACTTGCACACTTGTTCAAGTATGTATAATTTCCCTCTTTCTCCTGTGATTGCACTGGAAGAGATACAGGCGGACTGAAATAAGTACGAAGCAGTCTTCAAGTTATTACCAAAGCTCCAAGCATTGATTAGGTTGGTGCTAGCTAGCTTTGAGCTGTTCAAAACTTTAAGTGTAATATTAATGTCAAAACAGTTACAAGGGTGAAGTTTTGGCGCGAACTGAATAGTGTACATGGGCGGGAAAGAGTGACCGTCATCAAATTTACAGTTTAATATAATTTACATTTGTATCTCAAATTTCGTAATTGGCAGTTGAGCCTGAGGTGGCATTAACCCTGTAAAATTCCATTGATTTGCGACGACGAAGTTGTCTATTTAAGCCGCACACACAGATCGGATCGAAGAGCCCGAACTATGAAAAGGAAGGATAATAAGTAAAGAGTTGGGCTTTGTCAACAGTTTGCTCTCAGAATTTATGGGCCCATATTATTGCAACTGAATGCTCTACGCTTCTCTCTCGTTCTCGTTTGCGCAATTTGACATTCTTTGCAATAGCATGAACTTAATTGGAATTAAGGTTGACGTCGCTAGTTTTAGAAACAGATGAGAAAAATTTCGTCAAGTTTCTTACAGCTCGGCTGACACCGACCGGCTACCATGAGTTTTCAAACGATACGGAAATTATGTTACGTGGAAAATGGCTGAGGAAGTATTTTATGGATGAGAAGGAAAGTTTCAGGTGTCTAGCACCTGATGGTTTGAGTACAGGGGTAACCAGGGACTGAAATAATGTTCAAGAAAGAGTGGAAGCCCTACAGGAGGCGGTACGGCAATGACTGAGCTTACTACGAAAATAATGACTTGCCACTCGCATATATTGTCATCTCCATCGACCCATTATGCAAGGCTATGGTACGCTCGATGAAATACCCACGCAATTACTTGGAAGGTGACCTTTCGGTCAGTATCTGAGGCATAAAATGACAAAGCTGACCCAGCTACAGATTTGAAAGCTTGCTAAGATTGAATGTGTGGTGGAGTAGTCAATCCGTATCAAGGGCTAGTTTTTGAGTTGAAAGCAAAGGCATACAGTAATCAAAATTTACAAAAGACGTGCATTGCTGCGAGGTTTGCCGAAGTAGTTCGAAACTACCTCTGTGTCAATCATGAGTTTAAATGCCTTACACATTGATGACGTGTCAATGGAAATATGGGGAAAACACAGATCAAATCCTTGGTTGAAGGCACAGCTCAAGTTTTGCGGACAAGAGTGAGGTCTCCAAGTGTAAGATGCTACAGCTTTGGGAAAAGGGTCATTTTGCCGGGAGTGTAGGCATCGGAAGTCGGGTAGCTGCAAATCGAAGGAGAACAAGAATGGAACGGAAACAGTAATTTTAAATGTGGAAAGGTTGTCCTTGTGTCTACAGATTGCAAGTAGACTGAATGAGACAAAGATGATTCATCTGATACAGATGTGATATCGAAAGAAATTGCGCTACAGACGGCGCACCAGGAAAAAATTTTCATGTTTGGATGTTAGAGTCATTTCCGACCGTTGTAAAGCAGTCACGGGCATTCACTTCCTGTTTCGATCTGGTATACTATAGTTCCTAGAAAGCATTTATTACGAAAAAGGCTTCAAAGACTGAAGTCGAAGTACTGAAATCCGTGGAAGAACCAATAAGAAATCAGGACTCAAGTAAATAGATCAAGGCGATGCTGCTCGATATGGATACACTGGGTTCGTTATTGACGTTGAAATTAACAAGAAGTCCATCTTGAAGGAAATTTTATCAAGAAAGTTGGTTTTTGATAAAAACGGAATGGAGTGGTAATATTCGATAAGTAAAAAAGCTCATATCGATGTGGAAAAGATTCTCGCAGGTACCCGGAGCAGACTGATGAGTTTTTTGTCCAATTTCAAGGCACACGCTATTCGCTTCATTTTTGCGCTTGTAGTCAGGCATAACTCCGAGTGGACTCATAGACGTAAGTAATTATATTATAACTGCTATTTTGAAGGAAGAACTGTTTGTGTCGCAGCCAAAAGGCTTTGTTGAGATGAATATGGAGACCTCACCTTTTCGATTCGAAAAGGCGTTACATGGACCACGTCAATCGTGTAGGGATTAAAATCACTATTTGAGTCAAACGCTTGTCATTTTGGGTTTCAACAGTCACCAGCGGATCCTACACCATACACATGCAAAAAAACTGGACATTTTATCATCTTTCGGGCGTACTTAGACGATAACCTCATCATCGGGGATCGGAGGAGTCAATTTATATGGTTGAGTACTTTTGAAGGCTTTTTGAGATTCTTGTCACGAAAAAAATTGAAATATTTCTGGGATTTATGGTGCAGGATGATGAGAAATGCATAAAATTCCATGACGCGCCGATGGTTAAAGGGGGTCTGAAAATCTTTGCAATGACTGACTGCAAGAAGGTAGATACGCCACCACAGAATGGATTGGACTTAAACGGTGATAAAAGCGGCAATTTGTACGAAGATAACCCATACCGGAGGCTGTTTGGAAGTGTTTTCTCCTAAATAATGGAATGGGAGACCTATCCTTGTATTGGGAAGGCTGCAGTAGAATTTTATAATTGCCCCGGAAATTTAGGGAATGATTGAGTATGGATAAGTGGATTTTTGAATGATAGTTCAGACTTTTGCAGTTTCTTTTATACATAAACTGATTGACAACTGTGCCGAGACTAGTGTGACCCTGTGCCTTTTTTTGAGGTCCTTTCTTTATTTAAATGGTAACGGTCAAATTTCGTTAGGACAGAAGTATGAGCAGGTCCGAAACTGGGCTTTCTCCCAATAGTTCTCAATAACAGCAGATTAAAATCACTATTAATTTTTCAGTGAGCTCAATATTGTCACCAATTAAACAGAGTGAGGACTACATGTCGTATTTTCTGTTAGCAGTGAAGCACGAAAAATTCAAGTTGTTCAATTCAAGAAAGGGCATTCGGTCTCATTAGGACGAAGATATATTTAACTTTATCAGAAGAAGCCGCCAGGAAGTGGTGTGGATTGCAGCCACAGGCATACAGGGCAACTGTCTTGGCTGAACTATTAGACCTTACTAATTTTTCTGCTTTTAAGAAATTATGCTTGAGAGCTGTCTGAAAGTTGATTTACGACCATCACACTGCAATAAGACGGCATTTGGAACCAGAATTAGTCAAAATAGTGTATCAGAAAAATAAAAGCTCCGTGTTCCCGCTCTAATAGATAGCTTCATGTCTGATAGTCTATTTAATCAATGGCGAGATAAAGTGGTCGGAATATGACTAAAATATCCCAATCACAGCTACGGAAGGATTTGAGATCCGGTAGAGAATCAAACTGTGCTTATTATAACTCTTACGAGTGTCTTCCCATGCTTGATATCCTTAAAACATCTCTATAAGTTTTTCCCAGGCATGTCCTTACGTCAAACTAGAGTAAATAGGTAGCACGTAAGAAAGATTTATGATGTGTTTACCAACTGAATGTAATTGGGCCTATTTTCGCAATGAATTTAGAACTCAAATAGATATACGTCTGAACATCTCGAAGAAGTTCCATAGTTTGGTCGAAAAATCGAAAATATTCAATTTCATCAGTTCATAGTTGTTAATGGCATTGATCCTTATGCTTTCAATTCCAAATAGGCTACCGGCCCTACTACTGGACCTCTACCGGTACTACACACGTAAGGGGAACAATACGGCTTCTTATGATATATCAAACAGGAAAAGTTGTAAATTAAGGCCCGAGATCCCAAAATTATATATTCTGGTTGTTGATTCGTGAAATTCAGTTTTGGAAAAAGTACGAATGGGATTTAATCATATTCGTTCGTGAAGTACAGAGGGTCCTCCAACGTGTTGTTCAAATTTGTCATGATTTTAGGAATTGACCAAATTTCTGTTCATAACTTCAATTTATCAGTTTAAATTTTTTTGGTTTTCACTAAACACTTTGATTAAATTGGTATTAAAACTTTTCGTGAAAAGAAGTAAAGATATACCTGCTAGCTTACTGTTTACGATGCCAAAGAATAATCGTATCAACTGAAAGGACTCAGTAAGCCACCACTTTTTCTGGTGTAATTCTATCCAATAAAGAATAATTCTTAGTAAGAAATTCATGTATGAATTCTGTTTTCATGACCTCTCAATTCAACGAATGTAAATCAAATAAATGATAATTATTGCTCCTGAAGTTATTTCTAGGACATTCTGTTATCATTTATTGTATATTTACTTTGATTGGAGAACTTTAGCACTTTCTTTTAGGAGTAAATTCGGTAGAATAGACTTGAAACTGTGAACATCTGCCACTCTCATCCATATTTTAGATCGAAGATATAATCTAAATACTCTCATATCCTGTGCAGTGGATTTTCTACCAATAACTGTGATACTTGCAGAAACAGAAACCCTTAGCTTTTTAAAAACCCTTTGATGTCGGTTATATAATCCACCACAATTTCTATGGTTCTTTCATATTTAAACTGAGACGGAAAGTTGTTTCTCAAAGATTCTGTTGAAAAATCCAATTCATTTCAAGTTGTTTTGTTATGTTTATATCATAATTTTGAGAAGGTATTTTTGAAAGTTCTGGTTCTAGAGCACTCTGCTATAGGTTAGGAGAATAGTTTCCAGGCGAAAGGTTTTTGGACTGAGATGAATGAATTTCCAACTTTATAAAAACTGCTTTTAAAAGTCCGCTTCTGTATAAAATTCCTTTGAAACTACTTATTGACAAGAAATATTATCCGGCAAAACTGTTAAAGTTTGTTTGAAGAGGCGTATTTTTGGAGTAATTGTAGCAACTTATAGTATGCCAGGACTTTATAACATTGGGATACATAATGTAATTTTTTGGGAGACTGATGACTATTTTCAGAATTTGACTAGGAAGCAATCCTGTCAGTAACGTTGGCCTAGGGAGTAAAAAAAACAACTACCAAGATTATCTTATATTCATTTTCGTGTATTGCAAGGCAAAGCATGATGGGGAGAGGCCATCGAATTTTCTACAGTCCCCGAGGTTTACCAAGATGGGGCAAATCATCATATTTGATTAAATGAAAAGAAAATATATCCGTCAATAACTGTAATTTGGAAACATTGTTTCTTGTGATTGTAGAACTTGAAATATCAGCCAATACAAGAGCACCTCAAAGGTTGTGGATCAGTAAAATGCGCCTTAGTTCCCGTCAACCTAAAAACTTTCTAGTATTGTTGCAGCTTTTACACTTAAGAGCAACGAAGAGCTCCTGAAAAATTCAAACGAAGATGTATGGTCGGTGGAAATAAAATACCGTCAGAAGTAATGCAAGAGTAATACTTTTTGGAAGCAAGGATCTAAGTAATAGTTTTAAGAGAACTTTTAAAGAAATTTTTGAATAGCATTATGTAGAAGGCATCACAATGCTTGAGGGAGCAATAAGTCATCGAGAGAGGTTTGAAAATTTAGAGGAACTGAATTGCAAGTACGGAAACTTTAGCGGAACCGTTAGCGCAGACCCCGAATAAGATGATCTTGTGGATTACAAATACAAATTTTCTTGAAATCAATTCAACGTTGGTCGCCCGGAAATCAAAAAATCGCCTAAAATTTTTTGTGTAGTGCAGTTTGTTTTACCTATATTTCAGGGCTAGCTGATAAGTCCACTATGATGAGGGTGAACATTTAAGTTTTTTATTTTTGGATATTTTTTTCTGCTCCATCGATAAGTTATTCTGAAATAACAGTCTAACCAGAAAGTTATTCTGATACAGTTGTAGGGGACGATACGCTGTCCTATAGACAACCGTATAAACCACGCAAACCTTTTCCTCCTCCGGGGTAAGGCAGGTCAGGAGACAATGCAAAGTACAGGTCCATGTAGTAACGAAGTTGAAAGTCAACTTCAGGTAGAACCATCATTTCAGTGATGTTTGGAAAACTAGGAAGCTGGCATAGCTAGTGACTTCGTACCCCTACTTACAGATCCTTGGTCCTCTCACGTTTTCCTCTTCATTTTCCTTCTCCTCCTCACTATACTACGGTAGCCCTTTTTTCTCTAGTAAACCACTGTGTTGGGATACTAGAAGCCTTGAATACCAACTGCGCCGAGTCACTTCTATCAGACTACATATGCGTTTTACTGGAATCAGAGTTACAACCCGAGTTCAGGTCTCAGAAAACAGAGAGAGAATTTTGTATAAGTTGTGGAAAAAACATTCTCTGAAAACATTACGGAACCAATAAATACAGCTCTCGTATCTCTGAGTATGCTGCCACTAAACTCTAAGGAGATGAAATTTCGAAACTCGACATCTTGTGTATATGCCACAGCACTGTTCTCATGTGAGGCATATTTTGTTCTCATACGAAGACGAAAGTAATAAAACCGTACTGTATTGTGGTAATCAAATGATTCTCTGGAGTCCAAAAATATTTTAGAAACAATTTCCCCCGTTAGAAATAGAACATAGTAGATTTTCCCGTCACAGTTTCTTCTCTCTAAAGGAGCTAAGATGTAATACAACCCATCTTTTCTTTAAGTTAACTTCTCGCTCGTAGCACTGAGATGGTGACTTATGCTGCGAATCGCAGGTTTCTGATACAGACATCATGGGCTCAGTTCTCGCTGCTTCCTTATCCTAGGAACTGAAATTCCAACGGGACTCTACTGGCATTGAGAAAGCAGCTCTCTCAAGGCGGTACTAGGCATCCACTTGAATTTGAGACAGAATACGAAGAAATCTCGTAAAGGGATAAATAGGTACTCCATAGACAGATGCAAGGGTCGCCAGGTGGATGAAGCAAGTAGAAACAGTGGGGGGCTATGTAAAAAGGTTTTTAAAGATCATTTTTTGTTTCACTATGGAAGGTAGCCCTAATTTATTTCATCCTGGAGTCTTATTGCAGTTCCATATGGTGTTTTGAAGTATATGATCCATGAACCAGCACCAAATGAAGCGAGTAACCGAACCAAGCCTGTAAATCCTAATTTCCGAATGATGTCTTAACGGGGATATTTTAGTGGTGCTTGAGTGATTGAATAGATAAGAAGGCAATTTGAATGAAAAATAGGGTATTTATAAAGTACCAGATGGCCAGATACCAAAAAGAACTTTTCGACTGATAACAGATAGTCGCAAAACTTTCTGAAAGCAGAAATGACAGCCATGTCTTCTTTCTCGAAGACCAATACCTCCTCTCTGCGTCGCTCAGGGTGCGATTTTAGATTACACTGATTGACGCTTTCCATTTTTCTTCTTTTCAAATATAACTGTTCCAATTGAATTTTCGAAGAATTCATATCCACTTGAAATTTCTTTCGTAAATGCAGGTACTTAAATACTTCACGGCCACATAATTCATTTTAAATCTAGTCCAATGTAGCTTTATTCTGCTTATTAAAGGAAGGATTACTTTCTTACGGGTGCTTTATTGCAACAACGCTGCCTTCGTTCCAAAATATTTGATCAATATTCGGTAGTCTGGCGCCAGAACGAGGAAAATTCGAACCTCCCTTCTTAAGTGGACCTTGGTGCCAATTTGGTCATTTCAATTTTTATTTAGTGAGACTTCCTCTCTCTAAATAAAAATTGAAATGAAATGATATAATATTAGACGCGGTATAGAAGAGATGCTTGAGTTTTTCATGATTACCTGCTCATTTTCCCTTTCCACGTGCTATTTTACCTCCCCACTCTAATGAACCAAATCAGTTTCATCTAATTTTTGGATTATATAGCCGCTAAATTCTTAGTCATTGCGGAGGAGCATTCACCTTTCATACTGTCACTTTCATCCTCGGTCCGACATTTTCGCTGAAGAAAGTTTATTCATATTTCAGATTTCCTTTTAAACGACAGCCGTATCCTGTTTATAATCCAGAATAGTAGTTACCACATATATTTTAACAAGTAATGTGGTGTGCAAAATGGAAGTAGAAAAACAGCGAAGAAGGTGGAATCAACAGTTACCAGAGAGCCGAAGGCGCAATATCGACAGAAAGATTTGATATGCTTCAAATGCAGAAAAGAAGTCTGTAATGTAGGTGTTTGGCGAGTAGAATATGTAAAAATGAATTGTAATTACTTTCCTACAAATTTTTAAAAAAATTTTTTTAATTTATTCTACACCCAATTGGCAATAATAAAACCTTGGACTCTTGACTAATTTCATCTTTTTTACCTTCTCACATTCTACTAATCCCACTCGGTTTAAGATCATAGCATCTCATTGTGAAATGATCCTAATTTCCAAATACACAACTAGCCAAACTTTTCCATCAGAATTCAATTATTATACCTAACGCCTCTGCTAAAAGAAGTTCAAATGAACAATTATGAACACTACACAAATTAGAAGGTCCTTTAGGGCGTGCACTGGAGATCAGATTCACATTTTGGAAATAAAACTTGGCATACGGCATTCCAAACAAGCCTTTTTACAGTGTCCTAGACAATTCTTTGTTGAAAAATATGTCAACAAAAAATTAGAAAAGTTCAGGTTTTCAAGAGCTTTGACCTGCTCAGATTCTCCAAGAGGGCCTCAATAATTGTTAAATCGCATTTGATTACTACTTTGAGAGTATTCGTAATGTTGTAGCTGTCTTAAAAATGAGAAATGAACTGAAAACTAATTCAAAAAACCTATCCAGTGCGGATATTGCGATTGTCTGCGATTTTATAATATATGTATCGCAATTTAAGATTTTATGTACTTAGGTTAAAGGAATATATATTACAATAATATCTCTGTCATAATTTATTTTGCCAGAGAAATGCTTTAAAGAATCAGAGGCCCTAAAGGGAATAATGTTTGGCGCCATGGAGTGCAGTAATCGGAAATTCTATTCATCGTTTGAGACCCAATACGTTCCGCTTCTTTTCTTTTTCGGCTAATTAATATTAAGGTGTAATATTCATGTGAAATTTACTCAGCCTAACCGGTCATTATCCAATTTGTTTAAATGTATACATAGATACATGATGAATTTTTTTCTATGAAAGAAGTCAGCTATTTTACATTATCAAATCGTCTAATGTTGAAAGATAACTGTAGAAAACAGCCATAAGGTTTGAAACTTACATCCAAAATCTGAAAATGCGGTTTCAAACGAACAAATGTCTCTTAATTTCTAATTTAAACTTGAACTTCCGAAAACTATTGTTTTTTAGAATATTGGGACACTGCTGGGCTAATAGACTCACTGCTAGAGTTACTGAATGTTTTAAGTTGAAGATTCTGTCCAGTGACTTCTACGCTATTATTCATTACAAACACATAATGTTTCTCCTTCAACAATGATTGTGGAGAGAAAATAGCACTTTTTGCAATTTTTCGTTTCCTTTTGATTTAAATAAGCAATAATGCTAATAATATTTAAAGTTTAATATAGATTATATGAAAAATGTTCCAGTTCGAAACTTCGAAGCTGAGATAATCTATTTTCAGCTTACAGAATGTAAATCAAAACTAAATCCGGGCAAATTACTAATCAAGCTCCGAAACTAATTTTTTTGCCTCTAATGAGTTTTTGTTGCTATTTAGTTTTCTAACACTCCTAAATGTTTTGTTTCTCAATTTTTGTCTAACATGAAAAAATTTTTCAATTGCAGAGTAAGTAATTTGAAATATTAAACTAGTATCTTTTGGAAAACACCTGCTCAATAATGTGCCAGATTGACGCAAATAAATCTGCCTCACTAGTCTAGATTTATTGTGATTTGCTCCACGAGATAAACTCAGAGGATCATTATGCTATTCGTATTTCTTCTTTCCGACATTAATCCAATAAGGTGTATATAAAACATTTTAAGTACATGGAAATTAGAACATTGGCATTGCATTTTCGAAAAGCGAAAAGAGGCCTCAGAAAATGGACTATCATTGTTTACTCTGGAAGATATGAAAAGAGACCACGGTAACACTTTTTTGAACCACAGATTTGAGTGCATGAGTGGTGAGTTAGGTTTAATTTTATCAAATAGAAAATTATCTTAAAGATCTCCTAATGACACTGTTTGACCCATATATATGGAATATTCTTAAAATATTTAAAACTTTCTTTCAACTCTCAATTTGATATTGAAAATGCAAAATATACTGTTATCTTTTCGTACCACAGATATAAGAATTTTATGTTGGCTAAGCAAGATCCAAATTGAAAAATTCAATTGAAAATTAAAATATATAGTGTAAGATGTCAAAAACCAAAAGAGAGGCATATAGGATTGTTAACTAAAGAAAAGAAAACGAAATCTGGCCATTCAAAAACTTTGAATAGTTCCTCGATATGTAATAATAACATGAAATACCTTCTGTCTTTGATAAAAATAGCACTCAGGAGTCAGCAAAGTGTATGCAATGGGGTGATAACTCTATTATATTCAATTTTTCAGAAATCCTCATTTTTTGGTTGGATGATTTTATATCGTAATTATTCATTCTAAAATAGTACGACAATATTTAAAAAAATAAAAAAGCACTAAAACTCTTCGTGTGATATCGATATTACACAGACCAACGAAGTTTTACATGAGAATCGATATGATATATCTAGATTGCATCAGGAGGCGTTCCGTCAGAGTACTGAGCGTTTTCAAATGTGAAAGATGAATATTTTTATCTATTCAGGAGAAATCAGACGGAGAAAGGGCGGTATTAGATCCTGCGATACTTATCTCATTAAGAGAGATAACTACATTGATAAAAATAGTTACATCCACAATTTTTCGGAGAACGCAACGAGTATGAGCAAAAGATACGATATCTCAGAAAAGAAGGATCATGTGATGCATATCTATAAGAGATTCAGTAGATCTTGATCTAGCGAATCCTTTACGGTTATATCGTTATTTTTTATTCTGGCTCAGATCACAGGTTGCAGTTAGTACCCCGAGAATACTCCGAAATGTCTAACATTACAGATACAAGGAACACAATTTTGAGCTGAAATGGTACATTTTGACTCTGAAAAAGTCGGAAAGCAAACATAACGGACTTCATGAGTAATAGTTTAATAAAGATGAACTTCATAATTATGACTTAAACGCGAGTATATTCAAAATAATTTGGGCTCTCCTCATTTTGAAGAGCTGGGGACCCTTTTAGTCTGTTTTATATTCATACATAGCGAATGCCTTTATTCTTTTAAGGAAATATAAAACTAGAGAGCTCTACGATGAAAGTAAGCAGTTCCGAGCATTTACTGCATTACTAATTAGAAAATGAAATGATTTTGAGGCGTTACAGGACACTGCGAACTGTTCAATTGATTGCGATGAGCAGAAACTGCAATTATTATAGAGATAATGTCTTTCATACTTATATTTTTGTTTTTATGCTCCCAATGCCCTCTCCTAGAATTTGTATATTTAATTTATACACTTTATTACCTCGGTTAATATTTTAACAGCGCACTAAGTTATTTAAAGTTTTCATATCCAAGACTTGATTTATAATCGATATCCAATAAATAACTATTATTTCGAACTACGAAATAGTGTGACAGTACTGAATTTATCCTTTCAGAATCCATGTTTAAGATATCTATTGCAGATAATCATGGCCAGGTCACCGATTTTACAATGTCGCTTGGTGAGGCCGCTAATACCTTCCATGGTGTGTAATAACTCTTCCCTGGAGTATCTTGTATTTTTTGTTTTCCACTGCACAATTACAGCCTTTGTGTCCAGCCAGCCATTTTGAAGAAAACTTTTGAAATTTTGGTGTTTTTGTGACGGTTGGATATTTTCATGTGTTTCCTAGCTTGGCCATATTTTCGTCATAATTTGTATTTTAACGAACTATTTCGAGAATTTAGCACCGTAAAAGCGCATGTGCAGCGGGTTGCTGGAAAAACATTGTATACGGTTAAGGACTTCCAGGTAGTTCATCGATATGCGTTCTGTAACGACTTGAAATGCGTGAGTTGTCAGAATAGAGCTCATATTAGTCTCGCCAGAACTTTCCATGATGACAGAAAGGATCACATTGTCGCTTTATTGGATAAATGGTTGCTGTATATCCCAAAGACTTCTTTTTTACTCCTTTCATTTTTCCTCGCAAAAATTGCGATATTTTCGTACTCCTTCATTCAACAAGAGCACGGTTACGTCGTTCGTGCCCTATATAGTTGTCTATCAGTAGATTGTAGAAGGTATCTTGACTGCTCTTTTGATAGGCTCCATGTTGTATGATAAGGCATAGTCTTTCAACATTACGGGCAATTCCGCAGCCTTCCCGAAATTATCTTATTGTACCAATCGCCATGGTATCGTATATTTCTAAAGCTTCGGGAATTTCTTCATTGAAAGAACTTGAGTACTGATCCATCATTTGACAAGATTAATTAGACGACTTGTTCCTGGTGAGTTCCCTCAGCGACCGACTCAGTGAAATCTCTTGTTACTGTTTGCCCCACTTAAACATTGAAAGTGTGACTTTTACCTTGACAACAGGTCTTCAGTTGATCCCACCGATTGTTTGGATACTGTATCACGATGGTCAGTATCGCCTTGGTCCACGAAACATTATATGTGGTGTTTTTTGGGTTGCTGAAGAATTTTTCTTGCAGGGCGGTAATGGGTTAGAGGATCAGGAGATTTCTTTCCTGCTTCTAAGTTGCTACTAGAGCTTTGCCCTTATCCCATGGGAATAAGGCATTTCTGCTTCGGAAAATCGGTTTGTGCCTTTGAAAGTGGACACTATTTCCCTGTGGTAAAGAAAGCGCCTCTGTCGGTAAAGCAATGGATCCAATTCAGTTGCAGTGATTTCGGAATGTAACTGATAGAGCGTTCATAAAAAGTTGAGGTGAATTCCAGCCACAGATTTTAACCTTTGACCGTAGACTCTAAAAGAAAAAGAAAATATCTACAGTACACTTCAAAACTTGATCCAAAAACGCTTTTATTTTCAGGCGTAGAATTTCAGGTATGGATGAGGATCACCAACATGTCCTTGTAATTGTCAGTCCTTGATAATTTTGAATCGTTTCAATCATCTTCTAAATTTTTACTGTCCATATTTGCTAGTTACATTTGAGCTGTGCAGCAGCGAACTGATCAGTTATAACTGATGAAGTTCTCCGAGGCAGGTGTAGCTTCCTCAGTAACACTGTCGCCCTCACTTGGAGACCGATTTGGGTTCCGCTTAACGCTCAACACATACGAACTACGGAGGTTTGGTGGGCCTGGAGATTCCGGCGGTAGCACCGTGAATAAAATCGGCCGTAGCGAGAGTTGTTAGTTTATGTTTATTGTGAATAATCGAGAAATATTTTATCTAACTATTTCGGTCCCATTTTCTACTCCATTCAGTGTGAAATATTTTTATGTCTTAATGTTGGTATTTCATTATTCTATATATATAATTATTTAATTTATGTTTTCAGTAAAGCTAGGATTTGGATGAATTCCTGCTAAGAAATAATGTAGTAGCTGTTGCCGAATCTGAATTATGTCTACACAAATTATTGAACTGCTACCTGGTTTCCGGTAATACATTATTTCTCACCTTTAGTTTATACAGTCCTGGGCTGGTATAAGTATTCATAGTTCGGATCATCGCTCCATCCACTTCGATCATATGTTATTAAAGTTGTGTTTCTGATCGAATTTTTATTCTAGTCAATTCAAGTATTATTTATTTTTGAAGTTGCACTATTTTTTCGTAGATCTACGTATCTAAGTAAAAAACATTTGGGCCCAAATCTCGAACTTTTTTCAAGGCCAAAAATTCATATTTCATTTGAGCCCTTTCAAGGCATTATTTTTATTTAAGTGCAACTACTTGTTATTTGATCTACTATAATAAAACAAAAAATTATGGGCGCAGGTCTCCCCGGACTTCATTCAAGACGGTAAATCTCGTGATATCTCACAACTGCTCCTCGGACGGATTTCAAGGATCTCGAGAAAAATGTTTGATGCTGTACAAGAATGGAAATTTCATGATTTACTACAGAATCAAATTCTAAACTGGTTCTAAGGCATTACAGTCCTTTTCAAAAATCAAAATTATAGGGAAAGCACTGATACAGCAAAAAAATTCCAGACACAGAAGTTTAGCCTTAAAATGGTTCTTAATTAATTGCTAACGTCTTCCATACTTAAATCTTTTTCATTAATATGAGATACATACTAAAACTATGTGGATCTATTTCACTCTACCCTTGGTGAAAATGCGTCCTTCAAAAGGTTTGAATCTTGATTTGATGCTCAAATTCCATGATTTCATCATTCAATGGTACTTTGAAACTACTGAGCGCATTTACTCTTTTTACTCTGGCTGACTACAAAAAATTCAAACATCGAGTATTTTTGTCTCCTGCTGCTCCGTTGCACGAAATGGAAGACGGATTGGGAGGGAGAATCCTACAGTTATTCAAATGCACTGAAATATCATCTATTATTCGTGCATGTGATTCTCCAAAATCATATCCAAAATATTGAAAATTAGAGTAGATAATATCTTCGAATCAATAAAATACCTCACTCAGACAAAAAATTCTTCAAGAAGAATGTTAAAAATAAGATAGCTCCGAAGAATTGCTGAACCAAGGCAAACATAACCTCTATAGATATACGGAGAACTGATATTGGGCTTATAAAAAGATAAATAAATGGCCTTTAGAAATTACTATGAAGTTTCACAATCAAAAATTAGAAATATGAAAAATGCCAAAACTAAAAACATGATTCTGTCTGTATAAAATTTCATGTAGTTAGTTCGTGTATTATTTGTTACCAAAAGAATTTCATTCAGGACTCTTACTTGTGATCAAGCACCGAAATATGGAATGCTTTTTGAGTTAAGAGAATTTTCATAAAAAATACACCGAAATGGAGTGGATGACCTTTCCAATTTTATCTATGATATTTTCTTCTGGAATACTAAAATAGGAATTATTTCAGCGAAAAAAATATGGGCTTTAATGTTTCTATCATCTATTTTAAATCATTATAATTTGGAAATATGGCAATTAATTATTAATGGATCATCAAAATGAGTTATAGGAAGATATGCTACAAAATGTCGGATATTATCCAAAGGCTGGCTGATAGTATTTAGTTCAAATACTCGCATATTCCAACGATATGTAATATTAAAGGATCGCCATCATCTCAGTTTCACACCCGGAAATATATTTCAGAACTCTCCTTGAACATGTTGGAAATTTATTTCCGTCAAACATTCGTTTCAGAAATATCTGTATAACGAAAAATATTTCTCAGACAGAGAAGGAAAATAATTGATAAGATCTAAAAACATGTAACTGGTTATTGAGACCATGGAAATTTTAATTTATGGTTGGACAGACATTTTGTACGTGATGAAGTATTGAAAAAAATTTTAGCATATTTATCAGATTCATGCAAATTTTGCGATGTCACAAAAACATCTCACTCTCCAGCAGTATCTACAGATTCTGTATCTCTTAGTTTTAATGAATTGGATTGTCTGGATCAGTTTTTTTCTGGAAAACGTGATATTTTCACACTATAGTTTCAGTTACTACGTATTTTATTTGCGCCATAGTACCCAACATTAAAATGAAAATCTGCATAAATAAATTTCTTTACGAGACCCTCTGTTTAACAATTGTTTTATAAGTACTATAATGGGATATCAGGCGATTTACAACTATATTTCAAAAAGATATCTAAAGAAAATAAATTTATTATTACGTTCAAAACTATCTTATCCTCTGAAAGTGGTATTGCTCGAATTTCTCGAATGTTTCAAGTATCAAATGATTTGTACAGAAATGATTTTGACTCTTCGTATGCATTTGTCACTGGTCACACCAAGCCCATTGATAGTTCTAGTCATAAGTTTACTGATTGATTTAAGAGAATCACACGATGAGCTAATTGCGAAGAGGAAATAAATCTTATCCTGAATTCGAAGTCTTCTACTGATGTTCGCAGTGCTGTTAGCAGTATTGTGGATTTTTCATCTTCAACCAACCAAAAAAAGAAGATCGTGGTCATCTCCAAAACGTTTTTGACTTGACAAAAAAAATTGCTTCTTGTCATGGTGACTGGATCAAACGTAAAAATCATTGATGTAACATTGAACATTTCTCTCATTCAATCCCATCAAATAAATTTACGTATTGAACCTAAAAACGGATATCTAGCGTGAACCTATTAATAGGGGAGGAAGGAATGACGCTTTATTGTTGAAGACAAGTCCGCACTGCACGGGACCTCGGGTTCTGCTAGACGGACGACTCCTGGCAATGGTTGAACGATTGCCCACTCAAGCGAAAAGGGACCGGAAGAAAACCCCAACCCGAACCGGGTATTCAGAAGGCTTAAAAAAACTCCGCTGTAAGCACATAGGCTTAGAGATAGAGATGGAGACGACAAGGCGAGAACTCGGACGGACGAGCTTGACGACAAGCCCGTAAGGCTGTGAAGACCACAACCCTCGCAGTTTGTCAAAATGACGGAAAATTTGAGTGCGGCAGGGTACGGTGGACTTCGCAAACTTTGTTCGAGTAGTAGAGTTCCTTATACACCTGTCTATTAGTTCGTCCCACGTGTGCTGGGGGCGCGGAGAGGCAATACACTCGATGTAGTCATCGACAGGAACGTTGCAGCGAGAGCTCTGCAGCCGTGGTGGGCAATCTCCTGAGGGAAGAGCCAGATGAAGGTCCGGTGCCCACGCCGCGCGCGGGCGCCGAGCGAGATGAAGCGAAGGTTGGGTGTTGTCAGTCGAGATGAGATGGACGCTGAAAACAAGCTGTCAAGGCGCCTATTGATAGTTCTGTTGATTAAATTTCAAAAACATATGAGGAATCAAATATTGATGAAACCAAGAATTTATATGAAAACATTATTGAAGAATTTTTGATGATTGTGACATTAATCAATCCGACGCCGTTGTTGATGAATCAAAAATCATCCCTAATTTATCTGACTATGAAAATATACCAATTGAACCCAAAATAATTCGTTTCAACCACATTCTGTGATTCATATTCTGGAAATATAGAATAATGGAATTGTCGCTCACGAAACTGAGGATTTAACTGGAACAGATATGAAAAATTCTGAAACAAGGTATCTTGATTTTTGCGTCAAGATTTTAGATCTAAACACTTTTTAATTCAAACATAATCTCTACTTTCATCTAATACTATTTCAAATGAACACATTACCGAAGAAACCATTTTTTAAATATCCGTTCCAAAAATCATTTCTAAAATCCCTCCAAATCCAAATATATTATTCAGTCACGTTTTACACTAAAACATGGCTTTGGATATTGTAAAATATTATTGCAAAGCTCGGATTGTCCCACATGGAAATCAGCATACGGAGAAAATAATGAAGTATAAAGTAAAACGTTTGTCCTTCTGTGGCAGCTATGTATTACTTTTGTCGATTGCTACAAGTTTTGAAAAGAATTTATCAAATATTGTGGTTAATTCTGCATTTTTACAATCTCGACCGGTATTATGATATTTTTACGTAAACTTATCACGGGAATGAATAAAAAAAGCTATTCAATGGCTCTTATTTTCTTCTTCATATAGTTTTGTACACGCAAATAAAAAATGGTAAATACATTCGAATAACGAATTTTTTGATCTTGGCTTGAAAACAGTCGTTTATAAACCTCAATAGTTTTATGTATTCAAAAGGACCATTGGCACTACTTCCGGCTAAGTTAGTCGATAAAATTCTTATTACTGGAACGGAACAAATTAAGACATAACCTGTTCACAGTATCTCAAAAAAATAAATAAACTTGGAACAATTGTACACTTGCCTGTTCTTTGAATTTCAATTTTGTTGAAATTGTACTGATGAATCTTACGAAACGAAGTTCTCTGCTGACGAAAAAGTAAATGGACTGCATCTTTACATCATATCAGGTAATCCTCTGAAACAATCAAATGACGAAATGAAGTCTTCTGAAAAATTCTTATGAAATTCTCAGGATTGCTCGATTGTCTAATTGAGTATGGGTTCCCTTCTGTATCTGCTTTTACAGTAATACATTTTAAACAAGAAAGAAATAAATAGTCGGGTTTTGGTCTATTAATTCAATTTTCGATCATCAGAAATTAAAAATCCCATGGCTCTACCATTACATAGCGTGGTCCTCGAAATTCTAGAAATTTAAATTTATCAATTCTTGTCTTCCTGGAACTGGGAAACCAGACGGCTCGACAAATGCGCAACTTGGATGTGTTGATAAACTGCTAATTGGATCCCTCAATTTCAATTCTACATTTCATACAATTTATTGGTACTCACACTTATCTCAGCGTCCTGTTAAATCGATTACATCTGGTGAATATTTGTGACGAATATGCCCAGTAGTATCCCGCTAGTAGCCTTCAAACGGCATGAGCACCGTAGAGAGGCACCAGTGCAACATAAGCACTGTAAGGAGACATCAGCGCAACTAATGTACTGTAATCTGGCACCGACGCAACGCAATACCACAGACCAATCAGACGAAGCCATTATGGATACCTGGCGTACTCCTAGATACTTTCAAGGCAAGACCAATCAGCAAGTGCTTTGTGCTGTCTCGCCAAGTGGATCAATGGAACTCTGCCATGATGGGCAATATTGTCAGTCTCACCGCAATATACTAGGTGAACTCTCAAAACCTTGTAGTATTACGCCCCTAGGCCTGTTCTTCTAGAATACCTTTGAATTTAGTATTGTTTGCTTACCATTCATTGTCACTCTCGTTGAATTCTTCTCTATATAAACCATGGTCAGAAGCTCCGGTCTGTTCACCGGAAGCTTCAACATCAGTTCATCAGTTCAACCATCGATTACCTCTTGTGCGCAAACCCCACATCTTGGTAGCATCGCAAAAGTTTGTCAGTACTGCGAGTTCTTCCAATCCGACAGTAAGTTAAAATCTCTATTAGATTTGCCTTCTGCCCGATTGCAAGCAGAGACTAACATTTTGTTTTTACTCTGATCCTTCCGAATAACGCCAGTGCCGAAACACAACTTCCAGGGACCGCCCTCGTCGCCTGACGAGTACACCGAGAAGGACTTACAGGGATTTTTCGAGGAAAATTGTCGAGAAGTAAGTAAGTTCTGTTACGGTCAAGAACCAAGGACACCGACTAGGATTGAAATCGAAGAACCGAGAACCCCGCAGCCTCCCGCTTTCGCACTTCCGTCGGCCCTTCCACCGATACCAGCGCTTCCCGAGATCCCCCGCTCAAGGCCCGTCAAATCAAGGAAGGCCAAACCGACCACCAGGCCTACGATTTCGAAGAAGGGCCTACCTGTTCTTCCTGACGCCGCCTCTATCGTTATCCAAAGGACAGCCAACCATCGTATCCGGAAGTCTGTCAGGAGGCCTCGAATGACCAAGAACCCTCGATCGTCTCCTTTCCACTGCCGTCACTGTCAAGTCACCTGCACAGGCCGCGTGCAGTACTTCGAGCATCTCCGTTCCCGCAAGCATCAGCACCGCGCTGACAAGACAAGGCACACCTGCAATATTTGCAAAATAGAAGTTCCGAGCAAGGCAGACCTTGAGCGCCACCGTCTTGGCCGTCGTCACCGCGAGACTGCTCGTAAGTCTGAGTAGCTTGTATTTGAATAAACCTATCCTTGTCGAATAGGAAAAAAACAAAAGTTGCTTTCTCAACCGACTCGTTTGTGCTGTGTTCACCCTCCCGCTGTGGCTACCTTACAAACTCGCTTTCCCCAGTTCCTTGCAGTAGGACTTGTAAGTCCGTATCGCCGCCAGGTTCTAGACAGGAAAACAACCGTTTGGTAAAGCATCGGAAGGAGGGCTACTATAGCACACCCGACGTGACTGACGTCAAACCCTTACGTCAGAGAAAATCAACTTTCCCAAGTTATCGACTGGGATTCGAACTCGAGACCTCTCACTGGTGTTTTGCTGGTCTTGCCAACTCGGCCACAGTGCAGACCGATTCTTGCCGAACAAATTGGAAAACTTCTATTTAAAAGTAAGAAGAAAACCAACAGCACACGTGTGACTCTATCGACCAATAGGAAAATACCATGGAAACTCCGGGAATTACGGTAGAGGCTCTCGCACAAGCTGTAAGCGAACTTCAACGTCAGCTGACAGAGGCCCATAATCAGATCTCCGCGCAGCAGAATCAGCTCAATAATGCTGCTCAGAAGGTAGGAGCCCTCGAGAATGAACTATCTCTCGTCAGGATCAATACTGGTACCTCAAGTAGTCAAAATGAAAAAAAGGACGCCCCAAGAAGAATAAACCGGGATCTTTCGGTGGGAAAGGGTCCGTCGGAAGCTGGTGCGTGCAGATGGAGAATTACCTTGGTGAAGCAGATGGGCAAGCAACTATGAACATTGCACTGAGCTATCTTTCGGGAAATGCTCATGAATGGTGGATGGTCTATTCCAAGAGTGCCGAGGGGAAGGAAATTCAAACATGGAAGGAATTGAAGACTGCTCTCCTCAATCGTTTTGAGACGATAAACAAAGAAAAAATCGCCCGAGACAAACTAGCTCGCTGGAAACAAGTCAAGGACGTTCCAACGTTTAATGATGATTTTAACAAAATCTTATTGGACATCCCAGACATTGGAGTGAAGGATCAAATAGATCGATACTCACGCGGCCTGAAACCATACATTTGGAAAACCTTATGCACGAAAGAATACACCAAGCTTTCCGATCTTATGGGAGATGCAGAAAGAGTGGAAGCGGCGTACAGGCGTTCAGAACCCCTGAGAAATACCAAGTCCGGTGGAAAATTGCTGAATGGAAGTTCATCTGCCGGAAGTAATGGTCCTGTACCGATGGAAATTGGAAACGTGGAAGTGAAGTCTGGTGTCGAGTCATCAAATGTGAATCTACAGAAACTCGATAAGGTAGAGCGCGACAGATGCATGCGTGAAGGACTGTGCCTAAGATGCAGACAGAAAGGACACATAGCAAAGAACTGCCCAAAAGCCCGGAAGAACTGATTGACGGTCCGCATTCAGTTCTAGATCAAAGAAATCTCATTCTTTCAACAGTAAGATCCAAAGAACTAGTTAGGGCCACACCGACCCCAACCTTCCAACGCCGCCACCGGGGACTTCTTATTGTTAAAGGAGTTATTTCCAATGGACCAGCTAAAATTCTCATCGACCCCGGCGGTGAAGTTAACTTCCTCAGCGAATCATTTTGCGATCACCATAAGATTAAAACCGAAGAATCAAAAGAACTTGCCGAAATGGCGAACGGTGTTGATCAAAAATTAATGGAAACACCGCGTCCTGTTATCGTTCAGATAAAGAAATACACTGAACCACTGTACTTCGCCATAAGTCCCCTGAAGAGGTATGATGCAATCCTTGGGAAGGAATGGTGTGGAGCCCATAAAGCGATTATCGACACCACCGAAAATCAAGTTTCATTCAATTACAAGGATGAAAATTACGTTATCGAAGCCAATGAAAGGCTATTGAATTCTTTCGTCTCCGCAAATTCAATACTCACTGATTTAGAAAAACATTATGGGACGTATGCAGTACTTGTGAGACCCCTAAGTTCAAAGTCCTATTCTACGGAAACCTATTCCGGAGATATTCAAGACATACTTACCAAGTATGAGGATGTATTCCCAAGCAGACTTCCAAAAGGCCTCCCTCCGAAGCGAAAGTATGATTTCAAGATTGAATTAGAAAAGAAGGCGAAGCCCCAGAAAAAGGGTCTCTACCGTCTTTCGGACAAAGAAATGGGGGAGCTTCGCAAGCAGCTAGATGAGCTGCTGGAGAGTGATTTCATTAGACCGAGCAAGAGCCCGTGGGGGCTCCAATTCTCTTCGTGACGAAAGGGACAGCTCATTGCGGATGTGCGTGGATTACAGAGCACTCAATCGGCTACTGTAAAGAACAGTTATCCACTGCCGCGCATAGACGATATCTTTGATCAGCTCAAAGGATCAAAGTACTTCTCTAAAATAGATCTGAGGTCAGGTTTCATCAGATCAGACTGGATGAATCTTCAATACCCCTCACGGCATTTAGAACTAGATATGGACATTTCGAATTTCTGGTATTGCCATTTGGATTGACAAATGCCCCAGCGACTTTCATGGGTCTAATGAACGACATTTTCAAAGATGTACTTGACGTTTTTGTTATCGTATATCTGGATGACATTCTTATATTTAGTAGGACATGGGAAGAACATTTGAAACACATCGCTGAAGTATTAGAGATCCTTAGAAGGGAAAGTTATTCGCAAAATTGTCAAAGTGTGTCTTTGGTGTTAAAGAAGTTGAGTATCTTGGGCACATTATATGCCAGGAAGGAATTGCTGTGGATCCCAACAAGATTAAAGCCGTCATGGAATGGCCGCTGCCTCGGAACAAACAACATCTTCAGTCGTTCTTGGGGTTCGTAAACTATTATAGACGGTTTATTAAGGGTTGTTCCTTAATTTCGAAACCACTTACCGAGTTGACAAAGAAAGTTTGTTTTCATTGGACAGAAACTCAAGAAAAATCATTTCAAACCCTGAAGAAAATATTGTGCAACGCTCCAGTCCTTCGAAATTTCGATTCAAGTCTACCGATCTATGTCACTACAGATGCTTCCCAATACGCAATTGGTGCTGTATTGGAACAAGGAACCGCGAAGGACAAAAGGCCAGTCGCTTTCGCATCCAGAACTTTAAATGATGCCGAACAGAATTATGCAGCCCACGAAAGAGAGCTATTGGCCATTGTCGACTGCCTAAAGTGGTGGAGAGCATACTTGTATGGTAACTTCTTCACTGTTCATTCGGACCACTACCCGTTGAGATACCTCGAGACACAAGATAATCTGTCACAGAGACAGGTTAGATGGTTGGAAAGATTAGTTGACTTTGATTTCAAGATTATACCCATCTCCGGGAAATCAAATATAGTTGCCGATTCCCTTTCAAGACAACCCCAGAATGCACCCTCACCCCACCATCGAAACAAAGGGCTACTCCAAGAAGTAATAATGAAGACATCTTCGGAATCAAACAATATTACTGTTCCGTTTTTTGAATCATCCGAACTCGAAGAGCTTGTGAAAGACTATAACCTAGATGAAAGCCTCAAAGACGAATACAAAGATCCGAACGCACCTTTCCAAAGAAAGGGATCGCTTTTGTTAAGACACGGGAAAATTTGCATACCAGAAGGAACGTTTAAAGCCAAGTTATTGCATGACTACCATTCGACTCCAAATACTGGACACTTGGGAATATCCAAAACAATCAATAGAATATCACCGAAGTTTTACTGGAAAAACCTGCGGGCTGATGTAATTCAGTACGTTCGCTCTTGTCATTGCCAGAAAGATAAGCAAGCCAACCAGAAACCTGCAGGGTTTTTACAACCTCTTGATCCCCCGAAAACAAAGTGGACGCACATAACCATGGATTTCATCACACCACTTCCCAAATCAAGGAACGGAAATGGTGGAGTACTCACGGTCGTTGACCGACTATCAAAAATGATAAGGATTATCCCGACAAAGCCAAAACTAGATGCTCTTTCAACTGCCAGCCTTTTTAAAGACCACATATACAGAAACCATGGAATCCCGGAAAATATCATTTGCGATAGAGATCCAATTTTTATGAGCAAGTTTTGGAAAAGTCTATTCCACCTATTAGGTACCAAAATATCCCCTTCTTCTGCATACCACCCACAGACAGATGGGCAATCTGAAGTGATGAACCGAAAGATTGAGGAAATGATTCGTTCCTTCGTTAGTTTCGACAAATCCGACTGGGACAAATACTTGGTCGACTTTGAAGTTGCCTACAACTCTCGATTAACGCAACTACAACATTCTCCCCATTCTTTCTCAATTACGGAATTCACCCTAAAACTGTTCCTTTGGACATACTAGCCACAGAAAACCCAGCCGCGGCAAACTTCCTCAAAGCTATGCGAGAATCACTGAAAAGGGCCCAAGAACAAATAAAGAGGTCGAACGATGCCACAGCATCTTATGTCAACAAAAGTAGGAGGCCTTCGACGTTCAAAGTTGGTGATAAAGTCTGGCTTTCAACTAAAAATCTAGCTCTGGAGGATGGCGCTGGATCTCGTAAACTTAACCCCAAGTATTGTGGCCCTTTCGAAATATCGGAAAATATTAACGGAGTCACGTACCGCTTAATTCTTTCCCAGCCAATGATTGATAAGGGAATTCACAATGCTTTCCACGCAAGCCTCCTTAAGCCGTACTTCCGAGATGAATTTGACCGAGAACTCCCACCGCCACCACCAATAAAAACGCAGGATGACATCTAAGGGGGAAGTGATGTGACGAATATGCCCAAGTATCCCGCTAGTAGCCTTCAAACGGCATGAGCACCGTGGAGAGGCACCAGTGCAACATAAGCACTGTAAGGAGACATCAGCGCAACTAATGTACTTTAATCTGGCACCGACGCAACGCAATACCACAATATTATATTAACACTTGTAAGGCTATCGAAGAATGACAAATTATTGCAGCAGTATACAGGTGACTATTTAAAATAAATATTGTCTTCATGTTGCTGTTGATTCAAAAGTTTTATTTCCTTGCATATCTACTGGACAAGCACACTACCGACAAAAACCAGAGATTTGATATAGTCAATCAGTATTCACTGTCTGTGGATCATGAAAAGAGACGAAACGCTACGAGATATCTGATCTGAAGGTGATTTTTATGGCCATGGTCTCGCGCTCTCCTCTATTTTCGCAAATCTGAGTCCAACGTACGTCAATAGAAGGATCGCTGGGCGTTAGACATGGAAGTGAAGTTGCCAAGCCCGAAGAGAGTGTGCGAGCCGAGATTTATCAAGCGCTACTTTTTAATTATTGATCTAAAACACGGTGGTCTGACCTCGACTCTCAATGAAGCGGAGATTATCTCCAGTAGTAGCCCGCGGTATCATGAAGGAAATATTATCCGCATACTATACAATCAGATGGCTAATTGCGAAGAAAACAGAAAAAGATGGTCTGTATACGAAGTGCACGAAAAGGTCAGTGTCAGGTACATGGAGAGTGTTATTTTCTAGAATTCACTGGCGGTCAATAGAGTTGAAGGCATTTGTCGCGTCTAGTTATAGCAACACCTGTGACTCATCGTCGAGAGACGTTAAATACCTGGAAGTATGGGCGATCACCTCTGTGCCGTATGGAACACCAACAGCAAGTTGATGCGTAACAAAGTATTGTGCGAGGGAGGAAAGGGCGGCAATATGCAGAATTATGAGACGCTGGATGTACCTGCACAAGACTGTGCCTATTGTAATGGGCCGGAGGCGGGCCCATTCTCAGTTCCAAAAAACTGGGCTTAGGAAAGCCCAGTTTTTTGGAACTGAGAAGCCAGGTACTCCATAGGGCGGTCAGTCGACCATCGAAAACCAGACTAACAACTGTAGGATCAAGACTGACCAATATGCCCGGATGGGAGGTGGAAAGTTGGGGTATTTTCTGATTTGATATGCAATACGGCTATCCTTCGATATTGGGGGGTTCAGGTCTGTGCATGTAAAAATTATGTGAAATGCGTAGTTCCAAACAGAACAGAAAATTATCAAACGAATGAATAATAAATTACCTGAATAGGACTTATAATATTAATAAAAAGAAAACCATGTTAATGTATTAAAGGGGATAGTTCGATGGGCCGAGGCTTCCTAAACTTTTCCAAGAGCCTAAGATCATACATAAAGTGCTGCAGATCGGAATAGAAATGATACAAGCATGATTTCAGCAGTATAATAATTTTAGTAGACCAAGTTTATGCTCAATAATAGATAAAGAATAATTCTTCAGGTGAACATTATTCTAAATAATAGTTCGTTGGCATTGTAATGCCAGTAATTATAACTGTAGAACTCAAACAGCTGACAGACATAAAAATATCTTCATATGTAATAAAGTATAAAACATTGGCCAATGCAAATTATAAAAACTTTTTTTCGATGAGTTACAATATATTAAATTTGGTTGCCTCTGATGAAAAACTGTTCCGCAGTTTTTCATTACTGTATTCGATACGGAAAAGAAAAATTGAATAGTTTTACAATACTTGTAGAATAGATTTTCAATTTTCACAGCGTAATAGAATGTCTGGAAAGGAGGCAGAGTCAGGCGGGACGACCTCACGAGTCTGTTGTGAGGCCAGCCGTAAGGCATGCTGCGTTACACGAAACCGTCGCTTCAACGCGTCTTTGCTTAAGGACAGACCACACCCGCCCAAAGGTCTCAACGGCTCGCACGGCGAAGTGCCCGTTTACATCTTTCAGCACCGCAAATGCGTGCGGGTACCAGCTGCAAGAGCCGATAACGGCCCTGGGATCAGTCGGGTCCTGAAGAATGTCTCACGGTTATTTGGAAAGGCTAACATCTTTGGGTGTTTTACACTTGGAAGATATATTTGATCCGTCTTAAGTTTTCAAGACAACCATAATCTGCTCGAAAAAGTATGCCGACACAGTAATGAATGAGAAACTACGCTCCCTAATATTCCACCTTCAGTCGCGTAGGAAAGGACAAAGAAGACAGCAGGATGTCGTAAATTGGGGCCAAGAGTGCTAAAGTGTGGCAGAAACCGGAGCTGTCGCCGGATCTCAGCCTGACTAAATAGAATAGAGGAATTGAGCTCGACAATACTTTGGCAACCGACGATTCTCGGAACGTATCTGTTAGAGATATATGAATCTTTATTGAAGGAGGAAAGGAGTCACTAGGGAGTGGCAAGGGTAAGGTATCAACGAGTTAAGGCATATGCTTTAGGTTGAGGGACGAGATCGTAGTGAGGAGGCCTAGGTATTCAATAGTCGAACTCGGACCACGGAGAAGAGCGAAGTGGGAGGTTAGGAATGCGAGAAGTGCTCGAGCTGATTTCCCGACGGCACCATATCTATCAAAGCCGAAAGGTTTAAACTTTACGTTAAGAAAGTATCACAGAGCGATGTAGCGTTGCGTTTTATTTGCTCCAATTCCGGCAATAGCGCCAGCTAGACGGTTACACGCCTGAGGTATGGTAAGAGTGGTGTAAGGCTGACTACAGAGACGTCAATTGCTTGTGGGTATGGTGAGAGCTCAAGATCGTCCATGAAGATATCCATGCGGTGCCATGCATGCGGTGGAAGATCATGTTCACTCGGGAAGAGGAACTCCTTCTTGGAGCGCAGGCTGATGGGTAGATGCCGGAGGAAATTTATGAGTTTATCCCGAATGTGATTATGCGATCTATCGTATCCTTTAAGGGAGAGGCAGGTGGTTCCATAGACTGCGAGCGCGTAGAGGGTAGCGGAAAGGGACGGGAAGGGACGGGAAGAGATTACACAGCGAGGCGGCAAGGCATGTTTCCTGGGAAGTTCGGGTTACCGAGCCATAATATCACTATCATAGTCCAAAATTTCAGGATCAGCTTTGGTGGAAAGCTTTCAATCAGGGTACTGGGAGAAAGTTACGTAAAAATGTTGCATTCGACAGGAATATTTCCGCGCAAGGCGTTGGAAGGAAAGCTAGAATGTGCCAGGGGCCGAGAGGTATGGATCCTGACGAGAACTATGAAAGGTAGCGGTTAGGGTTGCTTTCGATATGGTAAAGATGGCGCCAACGCGAAAGAAAACCCCTAACTACCCGACCTTAGAGGCGTTAAGAGCGATTAAAGTGATACAGTAGACGTTGACGGGCAATGGAGAGGAGTGAGCGTGATAGGCGAGTGACTACTCTAGTAACCAACTGTAGAAGGCTGGGCTTTACCACCTAGCCTATACGCTAGGGAACTGATTGAAGCTTTTGGTTTGAATTTTTCAGGCCAACTTGCTTTGAACGGCCCACAATTTTCTGCCTCTTACTGAAAAAAACAAAGCTAATCTGAATATTCCCCAACCTAGTTTATGCCCGGGACAACCTGCTCCGACCAGTCCATTCCTTTCTTCCCTATATGACCCGGTTCGAGGCCCGTTCCTCGTCCGTGGACTTCTCATCTCATTCTCCTTCCTCCCCAGCCTCCTCTTCTTCTTCCACTTCCCTTTACTCGTCCTCGAACTCAACTTGATCTATCCCATAGCCCATTTTGGGGACTACCCGCTCTTTGAGACACCCCCTGCCTTACTATCCTCCTCCTTAGAATCTACTTACCGTTTCTTGTGCTTCGATCTCTGCTGGGTGACTAGCAACGAGCTCCGTCCAGCGTTTACTGGTTTGGCGACGGAGATAGTCCTCGACTGCGGTTGCGCCAGAAGGGAATACAGCAGAGAAGTTGATTGGGCGAGGGATTCAAAGGTTGACAAAGGGCCAGAAGGTGATATTCTGTGCATGATGGCAGTCAAATGGGGTGTGAATTGTCAATTTTTTGTTGTTGTAAGGAAAAAGATAGAGTTTAGGGAGTGCACAACTTGTTTAAAAAGCGCCAAACGGCTCAGATTGACTGGCCGTTAAAACAAAAAAGTAGGCGAAAATTGGTCCTCTTGTGGAATTTAGTTAAACAGATTTCAAAGGCTGATTTATTGCGAAAGAAATGTGTTGAAATAGTGATTATTGAAAAAGATATTTAGGGACGAAGAAGATCAAATAAACAGAGAAGACTTAAATAATTAACATCAAAAAGAAGATAATCGCCATAAAAAAAGAAACGAGAAAAAGAAAAGAGCATACACCATAGAAATGCATATTTCGTTGCGCAAAAAAAATAGAAAGTGGAAGGACGACCAAAGGAAAAGGGATTAAAGAGAGAAAACTAAATGGAGGGAATCTTTGCGCGTAAAGACAATGCTTTTAGTTTCTTTCTTAACCGGTTATGTACCTGAAAGGTGCCCGTGGCGCTGGAAGGAGTGGGGGGCGGCGGCAGGCTGGAACAAGGGAGGAATTTCGAGCTGGGACGAGAGGTAATCATGCGAGCGAGACAAAGCACTACGTAGTGTATGTTGGATGAGCGGGTGTAGACTGGCTCGAATCATAGCGTTTGTGCCCGGGAGCGAATTGTAGTATGTGATAGGGGAAAGCGGGGCGGTGAGGTTCAGCCCTCTTACTATGGCAAAAGGAATTAGTTTTACCTTACTTATCTTTTTCTCTACCGAGGACAGAGCTAGACTCACACTATTAACAAAGAGTTGGGTCAGACGACTCTAAACGACTTTCACTAAGAAAAGGGAGTTACTCTCCAGCTCAGCTGCAATAGCTTAACGCAGCTATCTTCTCTATATTAAAATGCATGTGTACATAACACAATCGTCATCCTCCACTACGGATCAGGAAAATGTACCACCATTATTCATCATGTTTCCTCGCCAGCTCATAACACTCCCCCTCGGGAGACATTTACACTGCTATGCTAAAAGTTACATTTGACCTTACCCATCAAACGAACCATCTGCGAAAATTTTTGAGCTTCTAAGTTCGTCGTTAATATGTCAGTAACCATTGCGTTGGTACATACAGAGTGTAACACCACATCGCCCTTCCGAACATAATCAATAGCAAACTGATACTTAAGATGAATATATTTGGAGAGTTCAGAAAAAAAAGGATTCTCAGCATCAGCAGTCCACGCCTGTTAATCCTCCAATCTTTATATCAAATAAAGCATTCACTATTCCCTTGCCGACTACCTGTGCCAAAAGGGGCCAAACTTTATTATCCATAAAACTACTCTAATACAGTCCGCCAAAGCAACAAACTCTGCTTCTTTCGGGCTCTGGGCTACAACTTTCTGCCTTTTAGAGCCCCAACTTATTGGATTACCAGCGCACATTATAATCATGCCTGCGATACACTTTCTGTCAGGCTTCTCTTGCCAGCAATCTGCACCAGAAAATTCGTCTAAATTATTTTCCCTTCCTAAGTAGTAGCACATCCCAAGCTCAGGGGTTCCCCGAAAGTAGCAGATGACATGTTTCGCTGCTTTCAATAGCTGCTTTGTTGGGTTATGAATAAATCTGCTCAAGTACCCGAGTGCATATGAAATGTCTGGTCTCACTGTATTTGCCTGTTGTATTTGCCAAATGTAACAATGCGACAATTAATTCCATGTAAGGCATTTGATCAATGAGCGCATCATTCGAATCAGTACTCAAATCTAATGATGGCGGCAGAGGATTACATGCGGATTTACAATCCATCATCTGAAAGTGTTCCAAAAGATGCTTCACCATGGGAACATTATGTAGTTTGATGCAGTTACCAGTATCATGAACTGAAAACCCTAGGAATTTTTCAATATTCTTAGACATACGAATCTTAAACTTTCTTTTGAAATGCTTAGTTACGTGACGAAGAGACTTATTTTTTCGGACAGAAAAAAGATATCGTCTACATAGATAGTAAAAAGGAAAAAATTTTCCCATATTCTTCCAAAGGTAAACTGCCGGGTCTGCGGGGTTTTTTTTGCACCCAAATTGTACCAGAAATGCATGAATATGCTTGTTCTACTCCCTTCATGCTTTTTTAAGCCGCACGGGGCTTTCTTTGACATATATACGAAGTCTTCTTTTCCATTCTGCAGAAATCTGTCTGGTTGTGCACATGGATTTCTTCTTGTAGTGGAACACTAAAAAAAGGATTCCTAACGTCAATCAAAATTAGTTTCCAGAAAAACAATGCTGCCAGTGATAGCATGGGCCACACAGTCGCATACCTTGTAAAAGGAGAGAAAGCTGAGAAATAATCCACACCCGCAACCTGCAAGAAGCCCTTGGCGATTAACCTTACCTTATAGCGGGAAAGGCTCCCTTCTCCTCCGTTTTTGAAACATCGAATACCAATTCATTTTTGATCACCTTCCTTCCAGGAGATAATTTAACAAGCTGTCAAGTCTCCACATTTGTCAATGTTTTGAACTCCAAGGTCATTGTCTCCTTTCATTATGCAGAATCCGGTCTCTGCATTGCATTTTGATATGTTTCCGGCATTTCATTCGATCCTTGCTCAGATTCCAACACCAAAAATGCATGTTCAGGTTCTTCGTACCAAAATCTACTTGGCGGTTCTCCAGCGGTACGACGTGTACTGCGACGCAATGCGGGATAGTACGTCAAATCATTAATTGAGATGTCATGGTCTTGATGATGCGGTACGCCTCCATCTGACGCACAATTATTCAAATCAAGCTCAGCCTGCCTCAGATTGGAAAGAACTCCCTCTCTTTCATGTAAATTCTCCGGCTTCGCGATCCAGTTTTGCTCTCCTTCATTTTTATCGTCATCAAAACTTGCTTTTGGGTCGGATAAGTCAAAGTCAACGACGTCATCTATTTTTACGCCTATTGGATCCGAAGTCTCATAGAATCTTACATCGTTGCTCTCCACAATGCGCTTGTCGCTCAACATCATGACGCGTTAGGCGTCATCTCGGCAGAAGCCTACTAGAACGCCTTCATCAGCACGTGTATCAAACTTTCCCTTCTTTTTTTGCCTGGGCTTGTACACAACTCCCGCTGCCAAAAACTCTAATAAATCCCACATTAGGTTTCGGTCCCCAAATTATTTCGTAAGGCGTACTGTTCTCCTTACGGCTGCTTGTAATCAAGCGGTTACGAATGAAGCATGCCTTAATTATCGCCTCCGCCCAGAGTCCGTGGAGCGGATTTCTCATATTGTACGGGCCATGTCGAGGAGCGTTCTGTTCAGGCGGTCAGCGCATCCATTGGACTCCAGCGAGTAATCCGTTGTAGTCTCATGCATGATCCCGCGCCCGTCTAACTATTCGGTGAATTCATGGCCGATATACTCTCCACCACAATCTGAGGGCAACTACTTCACTGCGTTCCGCCCAGTCGACCTCAGCATTTTGGTCTTACTCTTGAAAATCCCTTCTATATCACTAATCATACTAATTACAGCACCTAACGTCTTACTCTTCCGATCAAAGAAACTTCTCCCTAGTAACCTGTGTTTCGTTGGTCCGAAAACGTCGATATAAACGTACTCCAACGGTTTTGCAGCCGATGCGTCCTTGATTAATACAGATTTGCGTGGTGCCCTAGCATCCTTCCCAACCTCGCACGAATCGCACTCCCTAGTGCGCTTCACTTCCTTTTCTTTTAATCCACGGACGTGCGGAATAGAATTTATCAAAACAGCGTCAGTACAGTGACCGAGCCTCTTATGCCAAACATTTGCCTCATTCACACGCGCTTATGCCAAACATTTGCCTCATTCACAATAGACACGTGCGCTTGTTCTTGAGTTTTAATATAAATATACGCCTTATAAACATCATCCTGGGTCTCCTGCCCAGTTAGTTTCACAACATGAGTAGGCTTGTGAAAAATCTTCGTCTGACCCTCCCTAAGGTCTTTATCGTCCACATCTATAATCATCTGGAAGTTCTTCTTTCGTAGGCATGATACAGAAATTAGGTTATATACCATCTATGGAGCGTACAACACGTCCTGCAACTCCAGTTTGTGCTTCACGCCATGCATAAATGTTTCAGCCAAAACAGAAACACAGCCAAACAAATTTATAGTTTCGTTGTTCCTACTTGTATGGTTCCCTCACTTGGCACGTATTTCGCAAAATGATAGCGGTTATTTGAAATATCCCTGGTGCAAACATAGTCTAGCATCCATTTTTCGGAATTCTTCTTGTCTGCCATTGCCGTGAGTGCCGACGGAAATCTCAGCATTGCCGTGTACGAATATATTCCATCACTATGCTCCCCCAGCTTTCAGTTTTGAGCAATGTGTCCCATCTGGCCACAGTTAAAACATTTGCGTTTCTCCTTGCCAACTTTGTTTCTGTTACTATTTTACCCCTTTGCCAACATTTTTTGGCAATGTGGCCCTTCTTGCGGCATAAAAAGCCCGTCCTAGTACACGTTGTGGTTTTAGTGACCAAGGCCTGCTCTGTGACAGTATCCAGCTCCACTGACAGCGTTCTTCGAACAATCAGTTTTGCAACTGCCTTGTTGAAGTCGCACTTCATGCTCATAATCATCTCTGCAGTCACGTTGAAATCCTTAGGTAATCCACGAGTCAGTCCGCGCTTTGATTCCACTCTTGAAACGTCTTTTCCAGCACTTTTCAGCTCACTTACTAACCCTAAAATGCGATTAGAATACTCAAAAATACCCTTATCTTTGTTAAGAGAAGTTGCCTGTAGCTTCATCAGCTTTGAGTCGATGGACGCCTCAGAACTACTTGAAATGTGCACTGAAGAGTAGCCCACACCTGACGCGGGCACCGCATCTTTCGCACCATGACCCTGCAAGAGCCGTCGATAGACGTCAGTAGTAGATCAAGAGCCAAGACACGGTTCTGGGCATTCGATTTACTCAGGACTTATGCCCAGTGTGCTCTGGGGCTACCTACTCTGTAGTATTTCTGGTATTTGCAGATCCTGCTGACTGAGTATCAATTTTCTCAACATATTTCCATAGATCCCTCCCTCGTGATAGTACCTCCATGTCGTTTGACTATGCAAAGTAGTTATCGGCTGTCAACTGGGCCAGGCGGAACTTCATAATATCCTTCTCGTCCATTATTGTAAAGAAAACAGGAATATCACTTGTCTCAGAGCGTGTGTAGTCAAATCTATCTAAAACTCTTTATACGTCGTGGTGGTCAGTGGTTCGCAACTGGTTTGGAAATTGGAAAAAAAATTACAAGTACTGGAAAAATATTTAATTGTTTTTCCGTATCGAATACAATGATGAAAAATTGTGGAACATTTTTTATTATATAGGTCAGCATTTATATTTATTCTGAATCACCGACAATAATTTAATCTATTTTTCACTGACCCATTTTTATACTGTATTACACGTGCAGCAATTCTTATGTCTTTCAGTTGGTTTTTATATTCTGCAGTTATAATTAATAGAATTATATTGCCAGCAAATTATTATTTGGATTAATGCTCACCTGGATAACTATTGTATAATTATTATTGAGCATGAAGTTGTTCTCCAATAATTATTATACTGCTGGAATCATCTTTGTGGCTTTCTACTATGATCTGCAGTATAATTAGTCCTAGACCTTTAGATAATTTTAGCAAGCCTCGGGCCATGGAACTATCCCGGTCGATCAATAAATAATTGTTTTCTTTTGTTATTATTCTCAGGTCTATTCTGGTAATTTATTATTCATTTATTTCGAATTATCTATTTTGGATCTACGCATGTAATTTAATTTTTACAACTGGTTCCATAATCTCTTAAGATGGCAAAGGAATTAGTTTTTCTCTGCCAAGGACAGATCCAGCCTCATACTATTAGTAAAAAGTTGGGTCAGACAACTCTAAGCGACCTTCACTAAGAAAAGGCATTTATTCTGCAGCTCAGCTGCGATAGCTTAACGCAGATATCTTCTCCAAAGTAGAATGCATGTGTACATAACACAATCGTCATCCTCCACTACGGATCAGGAAAATACACCACCATTATTTATCACGTTTCCTCGCCAGCTCATAACAAGTCCAAGCCTCCTTATTTGAAACGGGAGTGTAGCGCACATCCAAGCGTCGTCGTGATGGTCCCGGGGAAGGGACTCGAATGCACCTCGCAGTTTCAGGCCAAATTGTTTTGCACTACAAAGGGTAAGTTGCGGCGGTGCAGTGCGAAGAGTGTAAATCATAGGGCTTGCACTGGCACATTAGCGAATCGAGGGGGAACGTTCGGGTATTTTACTCTTCGAAGATATATCCGATCTATCCCATGGTTCTCCAGACAACCATAATAGACTCAAAGCGAAGCAACTAGAAAGCCGTTTGGGGATCACGAAGCGACTGCAGAGAAGTCCATAGTTGTCGGCAGACTGGAGGCGGGCGGATATCAGGTAGACGCAGCCTGCGGAAGAGCCGATCGGCGCGCCTAGTTCCAGGGTGGCGGGCGCGCGGACAATGATGCATGGGACAGCTGTGGAGGGGGAGGGGTAAGCCAACAGGCTTCCGTTTTCTGCAAGGTGATGGAGATTCCGAATGCGGGTCCCGAACGTTGAATGAAGGGGAAAGGTTTTGGTGTTTTGCTCTTGGAAGATAGTTGAATAAAAAGAATGAGGGGAGCACCTAAATCCGTTGGGATGAGGATATTGCCGTAATCAGCGTACCAACTGTTCAGCGGGGCGTCGGGGAAGGCGTCCCGTAGATGTAGCAGGAACGGTTGGATGGCTAAAGCGTAGAGGTTCATAGCTAGAGTCCCTCTGGTGTGTACCTGTGTGTGAGTTCAGTGCATACGGGCCAAACAGGAGATTGGAAGGACTGCCATACACAAAGTGTGCGCAGCGGACAACGTTGGGGGCCCGATGGATAACTTCGGAGAGGAACTTGGAGCGCTCGGCTCGATTGAAAGAGTTATACAAATCGATCTTAGAAGGACGTGGTCGGCGTGCTGGAGGGCATCACACGTGAGTAGGGTGGCGTGTACGATGCTTCCAAGTCCGTTTCTTGATCCAACAGCGTGCTGCAGGGATTGGAGATAACTCTGAAAGTCGGTGCTGGAACTGAGTTGGGCAGCAAGTAGTCTGGCGACAAACCGGCGGAAGAGCACGCCAATGGCGACAGACAGGAGGCGCGTTAGCCTGTTAGGGAATTTGGGGAGAGCAATGAGGCTGGCTCCGGCCAGCCATAGTTGCATGGAAAGAGGAATATCACTGTTCGCATGCATGTTCGCGAGGCACGTTCATCTGTAAGAGCGACGGAAACGTTTGTTTGGTTCTATTGCAAAGGAACGCTGCAGCGCCATTGAAGACAAACGCTCAATGCTTTACGGCCGCTCCCATTCCAGTCCTTTGAGTTCTTCTGGGAGCTTCCCTTTGGGCCTTTCCATCAATTAGATTCTCCGACCCACCACGAAGCCGGATAAGAGCCATGATATCTTTCAAAATAAAAATTTCCTATGTTTTTCCTCCATAACAAGCAAAAAAGGGGTCTTTCTGTTATATCACTTTTATCGATGGCCAACACCGCACGAGGCCAGACATCAAGGCTGTAGGGAGCACAGGAGGGACGAACTATTTCGACGTTGCATTCGTCAATCCAATTGCTCCCTCCAATACACGGGCCCGTTGCTTCAACCCTATTGACATCTCGGAACGCCGCAAGAGCGTTAGAGTTTAGGAGGTATCAAGAATTCATCACCACGCATGCCAGGTCCCGACTGATCCCAGTGCCGATATCCACTCTTGGCAAATGGCACCCGGACGCATTCGCGGTGGTCACAGACGTGGCTACGCACGTCGCCGTACGAGCCATGGAGACTGATATAATGAAAATTGTAGATATTCCTTGGCATGCTGCGCTGGCTGCGCTGGCTGCGCTGGCTGAGCTGGCTGCGCTGGCTCAGTTGGCATGCTGCGCTGGCCGAGTTGGCATGCTGTGCTGGCTGAGTTGGCATGCTGCGCTGGCTGAGTTGGCACTGTACTTACAATTATATTTTTAATTATTTTTAGAGGGATGCTTTGCACTGTACTGTGGCGGTGCAGATTTGGCACATAGGTACTGTATAGGTGCTACAGAATGTGAGGGTTGAAAACTCTATATAAGGGGCTGTTTGCATGACATGGTAGGACTACTTGGGAGCCAGCATACCCGAGCGGGGCGCTCAACAAGTCAAGTCAAACACAAAGCATAAAGGAAGTTGGCAGACAACTTCAGGTCAAGCTCCGAGTAGTAGGAAGTTGAGAGTCAACTTCAAACCCAAGAAAACTTTTTCCTAAGCAAGTCGCAGAAAATCAGTGGTAGACGCTGCCCCTTTTATACTTGCTTGTAGCCCTCTCAACTCTCTCCATATACACTGCTTTTTATTTGTTCAACTATACCACGGTAGCACTTTTGTCGCTCGCAACACCTCCGTCTTGGGGTAGTTGGTTCTAAGTATCTCTTCTCCCGACGATTTACCCCTATCATTTGGTACTCTGTGTGGAGGGGGTTGCACCCGAGGTATTCGAGTTGAGCAGTCTTAGGGAACCGTTCGAGGGGATTTTTTTTGTAATCATGGATCTCAACGCTGCTCGCAAAACGTTCACAGGGGGCAAGAATGAAGACGTTGAGGAGTTTCTCTATACATATGTCAACGTTGTGATGCGTGAGAAGGGCGATGAAGAGAAGGCCGCAAGTATCTTTGCCTATCTTCATGGTGACGCAAAGCACAAATATAAGTCCAAGTTTATCAACGGGTGGTCTCTTAACGGGAATGGGCGTAACTTCGGTGAGGTATGTGAGTGGCTTGTGAAAGAATATGCTAAGGAGGTAGAACCAGATGAGATGATTCGTACCGCCATAGAGGCCCGGCTCAACTTCGACGATTTGTTAAGCTCATTGGTATACTTGTGTGATCTCTATGAAAAGGCTGGGTTCAACGCCCAAGCCAAGTACGGAATGCTGCGTAAGGCGGCTATGGGGATAAGCGGCTCTCCGATTTCCTCCTCATCAAGGGCCCTCACACTTTTGATGAACTGAAGGGTACCATAGTAGAATTTGTCAAAATTCGGAGACGTTTCAGTCACTGAGTGAGGTACCGAGGGAAACCCGCACATCGATGTCTATCGTACATCCTGAAAAGAATTATCAAAGGCCGGCTACTAGTGCAGCGGCATTAGAATCTGTCAGGAGCGATGTCAAAAACTTGGAAGAAAGGTTGGAAACCCGATTCGATAATCGACTTGACATGATAACTCGCAGTTGGAAAGCCTTACTCTTACCATTAAGAAGAACCAGTCTGGGGCCCTAAGGCTGCAGAAGTCTGTTCTTACTGTCACAAGCCTGGACACTTTGCAAAGGTGTCCTGATAATCCACATAGAAACACTCGTTGTGGAAATTGCGGTCGATATGGGCATCATGAAAGTAACTGCTGGTCTAAAGACAACAGAAGAGCAAATTTATCGGAAGCAAGGAGTGAGTCAGGACCAAGGTGAAAATTTTACAAATAGAAGGGATCAAAGGTTGACGGATGCCGGTAACGTATCCATCGCTGAAGAGACTAGTCAAGTCAATGTGACAAAAAGGGATGGGGAAGGGAACATTTTATCGAAGAAACCTAGGCTAGATTGTGGAATGATGGAGCATATCCCAGCACCTGTACCTCCTCGAACCAAGAGGTCTGATCAAGTTGTTCCAGGAGTGGGAGTCACTCCGGCCAAGAAGACGAAAAAGAGTAAGAAAGTTAAGAGTATCTCTAAGGACGTACTAGAGTATGTGAAGAGGTACAATTTGGTGGCTGAGCTTGCATCGGCCCCAACTGGGATAACGTTTGCTCAACTTTTGGGTGGCGACACAGAGGATGCGAGAAAAGAACTCAAAAAATTATCAGGTCTAATAAGTCCGCTAAGGGTAAGAAACTGTTTCTTCAATCGGCCTCGACAGCACCAAGACGTCTTAAGCTGGTACCAGTCAAAGTATTGGGTATGAAACCCAGGCTCTCTTCGATTCGGGCGCTGTTCCAAACCTCATTTCAGAAACTTTGGTGACAGATCTAGGTCTCGACATTACTCCAACGACTCGAAAAATAACTGTAGCGGATGGAACCGTCTCAAAATGCATGGGCACTGTTGACAATGTTTCCGTGTTCTTTGGGGACTCTAAAGTTGATGTAGACTTTCTTTTCATGCCTGATCTCCCTTTCGATGCAATCATTGGCTGCCCTACCATGGAAAGACTAGGGCATGCATTGACTTGGGCAATCAAATGGTTTCAGTTAATATTGACGGCAGAACGTGAAGATGCCCCTGGATTTCGACAAAAGCACGCATCTTGAAGATTTAAAAGAAACGGACAGTGAAGATTTCACTTCTAGCTATGACAGCGAAGATTCGAACCAACTAACACTTTCGGAAGTGGAAAAGGGTACCCTCGGGGGTAATGAACATGGCATGGGACGATTATGATTCTGGGTTTGAAACAGATGACGACTGGAATTCTAGGATAAGTTTGAAACCCGAATGTGTTTCTTTTTGCGATGATATCGAATCAAAGGACAGAATTCGGAGCATGAAAGAAGATTACCTTTGCAAAGAAAATAAGAATACGTCGAATTCCATATATGAAGATGTGAGCACGACGGAAGAGGTCCTTCAAAATATTGAGGTTGAGATCAAGAAGAAAAAGGGCGCCAAATGGCAGAAATCCAAGGAAAAGTGCAGCACCTTCCCGCCCCGCCTCACTGAAAATATCCGACATGTTAACATCTTCCGAAGTAATTGCATGGAGTGTTCAGATTTAAGACAAGCAAGTGTACCGGTTACTCACTCGTTCGAACTTACCGACACTCAACCGATTTACCACAAGCCTAGACGTCAACCGCCAAAATATGACCAATTTATCTCAGAAATGTTACAAGTATGCTGAAAATGATATTATTCGCCAGTTTCATCCCCATGGTCTTTCCAGTTGTGGTCGCACCAAAGAAGGATGGAAAGCTGCGTTTTTGCGTCGATTACCGACAACTGAACCAGAGAATGATACCCGATCGATTTCCGATTCCGAACATGGAGGAGATCCTCGAGGACTGAAGGACGGGAGATACTTCACCTCAATTGACCTTTACACTGGCTATTGGCAGATTCCATTGGATGAAAAATGTAAGGAAAAACAACTTTACCAGCAAAGCCGGTACATTCAGGTTCGAAGTGATGCCTTTTGGTCTCATGAATGCACCAGCTACATTCCAAAGAATGATGAACGAGGTTTTGAAAGGACTTCCATTCGCAAGAGTTATATCGATGATGTCGTCATATTCTCAAAACTTGGATCAGCACATCTCGCACGTCAAGACGTGTGGAGATATGCGTATAGCTGAAAATTAAGTTGAGCAAATGCTTCTTTGCGAAAACTTCTATCCAATTACTCGGTCATATCGTCGACCAAGAGGGAATTAGAGTGGATCCAGAGAAAACGAAAAAAATAAAGTTGGCACCAAGGCCCGCTTCAAAGACGGAGGTCCGAAGCTTCTTAGGACTGGCCTCATATTACAGAAGATTTATCAAAGATTTCGCCAAGACTGCAGCACCGTTACATGCCAGCACTACGAAGAACGGAAAATTTTACTGGAACAAGGAAATGGAAACTGCATTTCAGGAGCTTAAAGATAAGCTATGTGTCCCCCCAGTTCTCATGTACCCAGATTTCAAGAGACCATTCGTTGTGGAGACAGATGCCTCAGAACGGTCTTTGGGTGCCGTTTTGTCCCAAAAAGATGAAAACGGAAGACTACACCCTGTTCAATTCGCAAGCCGAACTCTGAATGATGCGGAAAAGAGATACTCAGTCTGCGAGAAAGAAGCGCTAGCTGTCGTCTTCGCGCTGAAAAAGTTTCGCGTATACCTTTTATCACTCGAGAAATTTGTCTTGATAACTGATCACCAGGCACTTAAGACAGCATTCCAAAAGAAGGATGTACATCACCGCTTGGCCCGATGGCTCGACATTTTCGCAGAATATCGGTTTGAAATTGTGTATAGACCCGGACGCAATAATCAGCCTGCCGATTACCTATCCCGCTTGAGGGACCACTGATTCCAAATGAAAAAGCTTCGAGGACATCGTCGGAGTGCCGAGTTGCAGTGCCGAACGATAACGAGTACGAAGCTAATATTCACGGACTATTAATTCGATGGACTAGAAATGAGAAAGGTTAATCTGAACATAGAAATTGGGTACGCAGGAATCAAAAGGCTTTTACATTGTGGAATGGGAAACTCTTCCGGCACACTAAAGCCGGTCCCCGACTAGTGGCCCCTTTGAAAGAAAGAATGAAGATCTTGAGGACTTTCCATGATGAGCTAGGGCATTGGGATCTCGAAACAACCAAAAAATTCGTAACTGAGAGATTCTGGTGGCCCGGTATCCATAAGGACGTCTATAATTTCGTGAAAAGCTGCGACAACTGCAAAAATTCACTCCAATACGGAAGTATAAGACAACTCTAAGTTTTCCAGTTTCCGGTCTCTTTGAAACCTTCTCAATTGACTTTGCGGGCCCGTTCAAGGAAAATCTTCCGGAAACAAATATCTCCTTATAGGGTGGAACATCTTACTGGATGGCCAATAGCAGTTGCAGTTGAGGAGGCAAATGCTGAGTGGTACTGAATTCATCGAAAAAGAAATAATTGAACCGTTTGGCCTTCCAAAAAGGATCATCTCGGATAACGCCCTTTGTTTTACTGCAACTTCACTGCTTCGTTTCTTGAAGAGAAAGGGATTCAGCTCAAGACAGTTCTCGACTACGCTCTTATGTCAAACGGGAAAGCCAAAAAGATGATTGGAACTATCAAACGCGCACCTACTTTTTGGAATATTTTATAGGTAATCAACTGCATCCCTATTCGTTTGAAAGGCCTCATGTTTTAACAATAAGGCAACTTACATTAATAGAAACAGAAGAAGAATGATGACGAGTCGGGACGTTCGTCTTGAGCGAGGGGGCGTGATATAATGAAAATTGTAGATATTCCTTGGCATGCTGCGCTGGCTGCGCTGGCTGCGCTGGCTGAGCTGGCTGCGCTGGCTCAGTTGGCATGCTGCGCTGGCCGAGTTGGCATGCTGTGCTGGCTGAGTTGGCATGCTGCGCTGGCTGAGTTGGCACTGTACTTACAATTATATTTTTAATTATTTTTAGAGGGATGCTTTGCACTGTACTGTGGCGGTGCAGATTTGGCACATAGGTACTGTATAGGTGCTACAGAATGTGAGGGTTGAAAACTCTATATAAGGGGCTGTTTGCATGAAATGGTAGGACTACTTGGGAGCCAGCATACCCGAGCGGGGCGCTCAACAAGTTAAGTCAAACACAAAGCATAAAGGAAGTTGGCAGACAACTTCAGTCAAGTCCGAGTAGTAGGAAGTTGAGAGTCAACTTCAGACCCAAGAAAACTTTTTCCTAAGCAAGTCGCAGAATCAGTGGTAGACGCTGCCCCTTTTATACTTGCTTGTAGCCCTCTCAACTCTCTCCCATATACACTGCTTTTTATTTGTTCAACTATACCACGGTAGCACTTTGTCGCTCGCAACACCTCCGTCTGGGGTAGTTGGTTCTAAGTATCTCTTCTCCCGACGATTATCAGAGACCCTCGGGGCGGGTGCGATCTGTCTTTATGCAAAGACACGCTGCAGCGACGGTTTAGTTTAAGGCAGCATGCCTTACGTCTGGCCTCACACCAGCCCTGTGAGGTAGGACCTCATGACTCGCCCTCATTTTCAGACTCTCCATTACACAGACCTGTTCCCACTAGTCTTCGGGAAAGGCCGTCCTGCATCCCTAATCAGTAGAACACCCCAATTTCTTCCCCCTTTTATCCATCCCTAGCCCTCTCAACAAGAAATTGAAGGTGCCCTTCGTGATTTCCTCTCTGTACGGCTGTTTCCCCTGGCTCTTCATCATCTCTCGCTCTCATTACAGGAGAATTTCTCACCTGCCCTGAATTCTTGTTATGCAGATTACGGTAAGATTTTCCTTCCCTGTTCCCAAGCCGCCGCCGCTGCCCCCTACATCCAGCTCGAAGGGGGTCCACTCGGGCTCCAGCTCAACCTTTCCAAGACCCAAGTTTTCAGATTCTCCCCTTCCCGCCCCTCTTTGTCACTTCCATGCCCCTTTTCTACCCCCCAGTTTCACCGTGCTGGGATATCAGACTGGGTCGGACTCTTTTGTTTCCCAGTCCTTCGCAGGCCGCCAAACCGCTGTTGACCGTATCTTCCAATCCCTTCGAGATTTGGACGAATGCTCAATTGGTTTTCCGCTCACACCGCTTCTGTGCGAACGCCTCCAAGGTCATGCACTTGCTACGTACGATCCCCCACAGTCAAGTCTACGGTACTCGCGCTATCTTAGATCAGAAGCAGGGGAAGCGTTGGCACCAATTGCAATTACCCTACCCGGATCGGGCCTGGCTCCGCCTCTCTCCCCTTCTCAATGGGCGGCCTAGGTCTCCTGTAAACTTCGGACATTACCGAGCTGCTGACGCAGCACGTGTAATTGATCCTTTGGATTTGGATGACACTTTTCCACGACCGCCACCTTGAAGAGATCCTCGGTCTGCCATCTCTCTTTTATCCTCCGTCACCCGCAGCTGTCTTCGCCTTACAGCCACGGCACTTTCCGAGCGTTGTTCATCGGCCGTCCCCAATAACGCTCCAGTCTGCGATCACAACTGAACTCAGCCTTTCGATGTCTGACAGTTTGTTCTTGTCCACGCAGCCCTCGACCAACTACGGCTCCCTGCGCAAATCCTCCTCCTCTTCTGTTTTTTCTTCGCTTCTCACCCACACCGCGGTACGTACATGTCCTCTTCTGCGTGGAAAGTGCTCTGGCTCTCCGTCTCTGCATCGCGCTATTCTCTTGATCTACTTGCTGCGCGGTCTGCTCCCGGCGCTTGGCCGACGTGGCACTTGTCTTAGATCCAAGCGGACAACACGCTTTGGCTTGCAAATGCGAAGACGGTTGACTCGTCGATATCACGTCCTCCGCAATGTTCTCGCCCGGTTATAGTAAGCAAGTTGGGGTCGGCGCCCTCGCTGGACATCCGCTCCTCTACTAAAGTCCCAAATTCGTCCGCGCATTCGGGATCCCCGCGTACGAATAGGAATTTACGTTCCGCTGCTTACGGGCTTCACAATACTGAGATCGCCGTCGACGGTACTGTTGCCCATCCCTCCGCTCGCCGCCCCATATTACCAAGTAAGGTTACAGCAGCGCTGCCGCGACACTCGCAGAGCGCGACAAACATCGTCATCACGGCGATTACTGCGACCAAGAAGATTCCTGATTTCCTCAGTCGGGATCGCGACGACGGCCAGGGTTTCATCCACCGCCTTGCTTTCTTCGCTGCTTCCCTTCGCGATTCCTCACCTCAACAGGAGCTTCGCGACTTCGTTACCCCTTTTGCTTGTAGTCTCCAAGTGATGCAGGCGCAACCAGTTTCCTCCCGCCGTTGCATTCATAGTTAATTTCTGGATATCCTCCGCACGCTTTGCGCCATACTGTAGAACTCGTAAAGACTACCACCGCCACAGCAGCCGTCACATACAAGGGGCACATTTTGGGTAATTTAATATTCGGAAAGCCATGCCATTTCGTAAAGTGAATCAGAACCGGTGTGGTCTGCTTGATGGATTGCCTCAAGTTGGCCTTTTATAGAGCGTAGCGCCTCCACAATTACTTGTTGTCGGAATGCCCTTTTGAGTTGATTGTGGCTGTGTAGAGTTCTTTTGGATAGAAAGTCGAACATATTTTGAAAGAATAAAACACCCAAAGCTTCTACCTCTTTATGAAACTACAGCTAGATTCAAAATAAATATGACAAAGGCGGATTATCAAAATGTAGTTAGCTTGGCTTCTAGGTGAAAGATGGGTCGATAAAATCCTTGAAAGATATAGTGATTGTGTGTGGAGATATTAAAAGGCTGTTCAGCTAGCAAGAAAACCACCCACAGGGCCAGGTCGAGGCCAGCTATTAATCATGGTGTGTTGAACCGAGCGGTTGCGACTTAAGACTTCTTTTGGGCCTATGTCCGATCCTCTTCAGTATATCATGGCTAATAAATTTCGATATCTGCCGCTCCGAAGAGGCCCAACATACGCCACAATCTCTTACGTCTGTGCTTTGTTTGGAACTAAAAAGCACAGCGCTGAGCGGTTTTTCCAAAAACAGAAAAACAGAATGTGGTTTTTCAAATCTTTACGTCCGTTGCTGACAAAAGCCGCTCACACAACATGTATCAACGGCGTTTGACTATAGATGTAATTCCAAAAATCAATTCAGCATCGAAACAAAAGATTTCAAACAGGTAAGGTGAATATTGACAGTGCGTCGCAGAGCAGCTTCTCGATGTACTAGGAGTGCCGAAACCACTAGAAGTCGTTACTAGATGTTTAGAAGCCTGTCGACAGAAACTGTATCATCACATGACGAAACCGTAGCACGTGAATTGGCCGGGTTTCCGAGGGTCGGCATGACACCGAAAGCCTTTTCCCCGACGGCTACGACTCGTTGCTGGGAATTTCGAAATTTAACTGGAAATTTCGAAAATTAAAATGTAAAGTATTCACAACGTCCAAGAATTTTAGAAAAAGTGCTTTCATCAGTTGGGCTCCCCTTCCCTCCTTACTGCCTGCTTGGACTTTTTTCAAAAATTTGAAAGTTTTTTACTCCCCTCCCGGATCTTCTCCAACTTCACAACGTCTAATTACTAAAAGAATAAGACCCATGCAGATACTGTTGAGATTTAAACTTTTCCTTACTTCCAACACGGCAACATTCTTGCCGACTTCTATACGGCTTTAACTCCTCTTCTCGGAATCAATTTCACTCTAGGGCAAATTGTCTTGTTACCCCTCTCTTAAACCCTCTACTTCGCTCTTTCTTCTCTGTCCAATATGCTCCCTTCCACGAGTTCACCATCATCAAAACCACCAACTCCTTCAATGGATCTTTTCGCAAAACTTCTTTGCAAGGCAGAGTCCCGTAAGTCCTCCTACCTGAATTCCGATCCCATCCGTCCATGTGATGCTCACTTGCGTCGCCCGTTCGAGCAAGCGCTCATTCAGGATGGTATGGTAGTATCTGCCTCCTTCAACCTACCTCTTCGTGATCCTGCCAACGATGACACCGGGAAGGCCAAGAAACGCCGCCCAGCCAAAGGTTCCAAGAAGAAAGCTTCTGTAAGGGCATCGAAAAATACAAAGCGGAATAATAGGCCCATTCCGGAGCAGCAACTCATTCCGAGAAAATTGAAAAAACCGGCCTCGTTAAACATGGAAAGGGCGGAAGTTTAGAAGTTCCGGACGAAGAGTGCTTGTATATTCCAAAAGAGAAGGATAAAAAACCTAAGACACGATCAAGGAAGGCGAAGCCACGCAAAAAGATCTCAACCCCGCGGAAGATTAAGAACGAAGTCGTGAGCTTGAAACTGTTGTTACTGCAGGTGCTGAAGGTAAACAGAGGAAAAGAAAACGGGACGATAATTCCAAAACGAACGGAACAGATCCCTCTCCAAGGAAGCGACAGAAGAGCAGGAGGCAGACAAATCGCATGTAGCTCAATCATTTCTTTAGACGGTGAAGACCACCAACAACCAAGCAGTGATCAACATACGTAGTATATGAAGTAGCAAAGCAACCCCAGGTAGAAGGGAAACGGGACTGAGACTCTGCAATTAAATCTACAGCCCGACTTTAACTGCTTAACTTAATAATCTTGTGCCGAGTATAGCACTGAGGGGAGAGGGTGGGTTCATTTACTGTACTGGAGATGTCGGTTGAAAGCAGAGGAGTGGCAATCAAGGCATTGTGAAATCAATTGCTGTAGTACAGCACTTGGAAAAGAAACTTATGAGAAATGATGCCAGCCGCGCGATGGAATGGATTTGAAAGGGGCAAGGTATTCTTTTTCATCGACACCCTGCATTGGCAGTAACCTGCAATGCGGCTTGTTTGCTTGCTGGTGGCCTCCGCTATACTTGCTAGTACAGGGCGAAAACTTGCGGTGTTTTAATAATTGAAAAATAGGTTAGCCTGGCATAGTGTGAAGAACTATCAGCGCCTGCCGCAACCATTCAAGTACACGCTCATTACTACTATACAACTTGATCCGGTATCTGCCAGCTCATCTGTTACAGTAAAGAAGCTTCCTGTGCCCCCTTGAAAGAGGCAACAGGCCAAAGGAGGAACTCTGATTAAGTAGGCAGTTACGACAAAGGGGCGAGCAAACTACGGTCTCTTGATTTACTCAATCCAATCTGGAGGTGTAACGGTAAGAACTTCGTAAAGGCCATACATTGGTGTAAAGTGAACAAGAATGACTAATCATCATCGATATACAAGCAAGAGAAAGGGGAAAAGGTTTGGGTGTTTTATTCTTGGAAGATATATCCGGTCTATCCCATGGTTTTCCAGACAACCGCAATTAGCTCAAAAAGGGTATACTGACACAGTAATGGGGAAGGAACTACGCTCCCTAAAATGCTACCTTCAGGCCAGCAATCAAGCAGGCCACATTGGACATGACGGCTGCTGCGGCGTGGCTTTGCATCAAAAACCCCCGAACCTTTCCGTAAAAGAAACCATTCATGCTGATAGGGAAAAAGGTTTGAGTGGTTTAAGCTTGGAAGATATATCTGATCTATCTCTATTCATGCTGATAGACGAGGGTGACGCTGAGTCCCAATTATTTTAAAATGGGAGGAGGTAAAAGTGACACAGTTTCTTAGTACGCTGGCGCCAATAAAGAAAGGAAATCCCCTTCAGAAAGCACAGGGGCTTGCAAAAAAGGCTTATACGAGATTGAACCGAAAATGCTTTCAGAGGCTACTAGAGGGAATAAAACATGACTGGTGACTATCAATGGAAATTCGAATAATTAACGGATTTGGGTATGATAGATTTCAGAAATGCCGAGTCCAAACTATCATTTGGATTTGAAACGGAATAAAATCCCTTCAGCCTCTGACCATCGAGTTCCTTCGCTTTTCCTTTATTCTGGAGCAGTTTTGCCCGATTTATATGTTTCGGTAGATCCTTTGCTACACAATTCGTACATTGCGACAGTTTTTATTTTCTATATCCTTTCCCCAATCAATGATCATCTGTACCGATACCGTCCCAGTCAATGAGCATTAAGACTCTGACCATAAAAAGGAGCTTGGATCCCTGGGTTTTTAAACACCGATGTATTCCTCATGGACAATACATTGGCGAACTCCGCTCAAAGCACTCCACGACTAAGTGCTCCTTTCGAATGCCCTGATTTTTTCTTAAGGCGAATTGGTGGTCGGCGATTTAAGAATTTGAGGTATAAACGACGCAAGAAAGGTAACCACTTTAATGTACCCACAAATATTCGCTTTTTAACCAACAGACTCCGCCATCCGAAGGGACACAAACAGGGTAGACCACCGGATTTTGAGGGAGCCTGTATGGATATCGGTGCACCAAGTTCTATCATTGTGATGTGCGCAAAATTTGCACAGGAAAAAAATCTAGAAGAGGACCAAATTTGGATACAGTATTGGGATTTGCAAGATATTTTTTACAGTTCCTGAATTTGCAAGATATTTTTAATTTGGATGAGTGTGGCAAATTCATGAGTTGACTTTTTATTTTAAGACACGCTTTCATAATAGATGTCAGTACAAGTCCAGGTTCTGGGTGGTACTAAGAGTGACTCTGAAAGGTCTATATAATGGTCAAATTAATTCCCACCCCTGGCCGATGGGTGGCTGGCATGGGTATGGCACCTAGATATTTACCTTGAGGAAATATCTTCTAATAGTCTCTCTGGTTCACAAGATTCCATTTGATGCATTTTATGGTTCTTAGTCTGTTTCTTTGAGACTTTAGGGATACCCAAAAAGTCTATATAAGCTGAGTAAACTGCTTCCTCTAGTGGAGGTCAAGCAAGTTAGCAGACAACTTCAAGTCAAGTCCCGAGTAGTAGGGAGTTGAGAGTCAACTTCAGAACCAAGAAACCCTTTTCCTACGCTGCTCACAGAGCATCAGTAGTAGACTCTGCCCCTTTCATACTTGCTTGTAGGCCTGTCAACTCTCTTCCTATACACTCCTTCTTGCTCGTTCGACTATACCACGGTAGCACTTTTGTCGCTTGCAACACCTCCTTCTTGGGGTAGTTGGTTCTGAATATCTCTTCTCCCGACGATTTACCCTTATCATTTGGTACTCTTGTGAGGGGGTTTCATCCGAGGTATTCGAGTTGAGCAGTATTAGGGAACACTTCAGGGGGATTTCTTTGTTGTAATCATGGATCTCAACGCTGCTCGTATAACGTTCACAGGGGACAAGATGAAGATGTTGAGGAGTTTCTCTATACATATGTCAACGTTGTGATGCGAGAAGAGCGATGAAGAGAAGGCCGAAAGTATCTTCGCCTATCTTCATGGTACGCAAAGCACAAATATAAGGCCAAGTTTATCAACGGGTGGTCTTTTAACGGGAATGGGCGTAACTTCGGTGAGGTATGTGAGTGGCTTGTGAAAGAATATGCTAAGGAGGTAGAACCAGATGAGATGATTCGTACCGCCATAGAGGCCCGGCTCAACTTCGACGATTTGTTAAGCTCATTGGTATACTTGTGTGATCTCTATGAAAAGGCTGGGTTCAACGCCAAGCCAAGTACGGAATGCTGCGTAAGGCGGCGATGGGGGATAAGCGGCTCTCCGATTTCCTCCTCATCAAGGGCCCTCACACTTTTAATGAACTGAAGGGTCCCATAGTAGAATTTGTCAAAAATTCGGAGACGTTTCAGTCACTAAGTGAAATACCAAGAGAAACCCCTACATCTATGCCAATCGTACATCCTCAAAAGAATTATCAAAGGCCAGCTACTAGCGCAGCAGCATTGGAATCAGTCAGGAGCGATGTCAAAAACTTGGAAGAAAGGTTGGAAACCCGATTCGATAATCGACTTGACATGATAACCTCGCAGTTGGAAAGCCTACTCTTACCATTAAAAGAACCAGTCTGGATCCCCCAGGCCGCAGAAGTCTGTTCCTACTGTCACAAGCCTGACACTTTGCAAATGGGTTCCTGATAATCCACATAGAAACATCGTTGTGGAAAGTGCGGTCGATATGGGCATCATGAAAGTAACTGCTGGTCTAAAGACAACAGAAAAGCAAATTTATCGGACTAAGGAGCAAGTCAGGACCAGAGATGAAAATCTTACAAAACAGAAAGGATCAAAGTTGACGGATGCCGGTAACGTATCCAGCGATGAAGAAATCAGTCAAGTCAATGTGACAAAAAGGGATGGGGAAGGGAACATTTTATCGAAAGAACCTAGGCTAGATTATGGAATGCTGGAACATATCCCAGCACCTGTACCCCTCGAAATAAGAGGTCTGATCAAGTCGTTCCAGGAATGGGAGTCACTCCGGCCAAGAAGACGAAAAAGAGTTAGAAATTTAAAATGTCCCGAAGGACGTACTAGAATATGTGAAGAAGTACAATTTGGTGGCTGAGCTTGCATCAGCCCAACTGGGATAACGTTTGGTCAACTTTTGAGGGCGACACAGAGGACGCGAGAAAGAACTCAAAAAAATTATCAGGTCTAATAAGTCCGCTAAGGGTAAGAAACTGTTTCTTCAATCGGTCTCGACAGCACCAAGACGTCTTAAACTGGTACCAGTCAAAGTATCGGGAATGAAAACCCAAGCTCTTTCGATTCGGGCGCTGTTCAACACTCATTTCAGAAACTTTGGTGACAGATCTAGGTCTTGAAATTATTCCAACTACTCGAAGAATAACTGTAGCGGATGGACCCGTATCAAAATGCATGGGCACTGTTGACAAGGTTTCCGTGTTCTTTGGGGACTCTAAAGTTGATGTAGACTTTCTTGTCATGCCTGATATCCCTTTCGATGCAATCATTGGCTGCCCTACCATGGAAAGACTAGGGACCTGCATTGACTTGGGCAACCAAATCGTTTCAGTTAATGTTGACGGCAGAACCGTGAAGATGCCCCTGGATTTCGACAAAAGCACACATCTGGTAGATTTAAAAGAAACGGACAGTGAAGATCTCACTTCTAGCTATGACAGCGAAGATTCCGAGCCAACTAACAATTTCGGAAGTGGAGAAGGGTACGCTCGGGGGATAATGAACATGGCATGGGATGATTATGATTCTGGGTTTGAAACAGATGAAGACTGGAATTCTAGGGTAGGTTTGACACCTGATTGTGTTTCTTTTTGCGATAATATCGAATCAAAGGACGGAATTCGGAGCATAAAGAAGATTACAATTGCAAAGAAAGCAGAAATATCGATTCCATATCTGAAGATGTGAGCACACCTGAAGAGGTCCTTCAAAATTTGGAGAGAGAGGCTCGAGAAGAATACCAGCGCCAAATGGCAGAAATTCGAGAAAAAGTACAGAACCTTCCAGCCCCCGCCTCAATGAAAATATCGGACATTTTAACATCTTCCGAAGTAATTGCATGGGGCGCTTCCGATCTAAGACAAGCAAGTGTACCGTCACTCACTTATTTGAACTTACCGATACTCAACCAATATACCACAGGCCTAGACGTCAACCGCCAAAATATGACCAATTTATCTCAGAGAATGTTACAAGTATGCTAGAAAATGATATTATTCGGCCAGTTTCATCCCCGTGGTCATTTCCAGTTGTGATAGCACCAAAAAAATGGAAAACTTCGCTTTTGCGTCGATTACCGACAACTGAACCAGAGAATGATACCCGACCGATTTCCGATTCCAAATATGGAGTAAGTCCCGAGGACTTGAAGGACGGGAGATACTTCACCTCAATTGATCTTTTACACTGGTTATTGGCAGATTCCATTGGATGAAAAATGTACGGAAAAAACAACTTTTACCAGCAAAGCCGGTACATTCAGGTTCGAAGTGATGCCTTTTGGTCTCATGAATGCCAGCTACATTCCAAAGAATGATGAACGAGGTTTTGAAAGGACTTCCATTTGCAAGAGTTTATATCGATGATGTGGTGATATTCTCAAAAACCTTGGATCAGCACATATCGCATGTCAAGAGTGGTGGAGAGGATATCTGCGTACAGCCTGAAAATTAAGTTAAGCAAATGCTTCTTTGCGAAAACGTCTATCCAATTACTCGTCATATCGTCGATCAAGAGGGAATTAAAGTGGATCCAGAGAAAAAAAAAATCAAGTTGGCACCAAGGCCCGCTTCAAAGACGGAGGTTCGAAGCTTCTTAGGACTGGCCTCATATTACAGAAGATTTATCAAAGATTTCGCCAAGACTGCAGCACCGTTACATGCCAGCACTACAAAGAACGGAAAATTTTACTGGAACAAGGAAATGCAAACTGCATTTGAGGAGCTTAAAGATAAGCTATGTGTCCCCCAGTGCTCATGTATCCAGATTTCAAGAGACCATTTGTTGTGGAGACAGATGCCTCAGAACGGTCTTTGGGTGCCATTTTGTCCCAAAAAGATGAAAACGGAAGACTACACCCTGTTCAATTCGCAAGTCGCACTCTGAATGATGCGGAAAAGAGATACTCAGTCTGCGAGAAAGAAGCGCTAGCTGTCGTCTTCGCACTGAAAAAGTTTCGTGTTTACCTTTTATCACTCGAGAAATTTGTCTTGATAACTGATCACCAGGCACTTAAGACAGCATTCCAAAAGAAAGATGTACATCACCGCTTGGCCCGATGGCTCGACATTTTCGCAGAATATCGGTTTGAAATTGTGTATAGGCCCGGACGCAATAATCAGCCTGCCGATTACCTATCCCGCTTGAGGGATCCACTGATTCCAAATGAAAAAGCTTCCGAGACATCGTCGGAGTTGCCGAGCAAGTGCCGATCGATAACGAGTACGAAGCTTATATTCACGGACTTATTAAATTCCTTGATGGACTAGAAATGAGAAAGGTTGATCTCGAACACAGAAATTGGGTACGCAGGAACCAAAAGGCTTTTACATTGTGGAATGGGAAACTCTTCCGACACACAAAGCCGGTCCTCGACTAGTGGCCCCTTTGAAAGAAAGAATCAAGATCTTGAGGACTTTTCATGATATTAGGGCATTGGGATCTCGAAACAACCAAAAAATTCATTACGGAGAGATTCTGGTGGCCCAGTATCCATAAGGACGTCTATAATTTCGTGAAAAGCTGCGACAACTGTCAAAAATTCACTCCGATACGAAAGTATAAGACAACTCTAAGCTTCCCAGTTTCCGCTCTCTTTGAAACCTTCTCAATTGACTTTGCCGGCCCATTCAAGGAAACCTCTTCCGGAAACAAATATCTCCTTATAGGGGTGGAACATCTTACTGGATGGCCAATAGCAGTTGCAGTTGAGGAGGCCAATGCTGAGGTGGTCCTGAGATTCATCGAAAAAGAAATAATTGAACCGTTTGGTCTTCCAAAAAGGATCATCTCAGATAACGCCCTTTGTTTTACTGCAACTTCACTGCTTCGTTTTTTGGAAGAAAGGGATTCAGCTGAAGACAGTTCTCGCATACGCTCCTATGTCAAACGGTAAAGCGGAGAGGATGGTTGGAACCATCAAACGAGCAATATCGAAAACTATGTCGGAGAATGAAATCCAGTGGAAGATGCCTTACCAAAAGTGTTATACGGCTATCGTCGAAGAAGAGGAAGAATGGACGCTCATCACTCGAGCTAATGTACGGCAGGCTCCTAGAATGGTAAAGAGAGACATGGAAACAAATATTTCGACGAAGAGAGTAGAGAAGTCGAACCACTGGCCACCGAAGGCTGGAGATCACACCTCGCTAACACAGACAAGGAATGAGGGTGCATAGCCTCCAGTCCGAACCTTTTCAGTCGGCTCTAGAGTACTTGTAGTACATGGAAAAGCAATGCAACAGGCTGTGAAGTGGCCGGCCTTCCAAACAAAGTACTCAAATCCTTTCATCGTCAGGGAAGAAAGACACCCGTTATAAGCTCTGTTCAAGCTCAGGGAAGAGATTAAGGAGGGCCATCCATGCACGTCGTCTGGTCCCTTACCATCAGATGCCTGAAGAATCCTTCTCACACAGTACTATGCGCAACCACGGGGTATACTAATCTTTAATTATAGAATGATTCCTATGGGAGGAAAAGGGCCTGGGAATGGATCATCTCGATTACGCGGGACTACTACGAACTCCACGTAATCATCCATTTCTATATTAATATATGCCTATGTTTTCGTACATTGAACGGACCAATGCTACCTCAAGAAGATTTACGACTATTAATAAGAGTCCTATTTTCATTCCAAAACGGAAGGTTCACGGAAGCAGGTCCAGAGTTTGTGGAGTAATATATCATTACTCTGAAGGAAGGTATGGAATGGTAGCTGTCGGAGACTTGTCGCAAACGTATCTGAACATTGCCGTCCGATTTACGTATTAGAACAACCAAGATGTGCGACTGAGAGGTTACAGCTTACCCCCTGATTTATATCGACTGGTCCAATATCCCTTATGGAACCTTATGTTTCCCCGCCACAAATTGGGAACATTGAGGGTGGCGAAGATTCCCGAAGAAGTGATGATGACCCGAGGAGGACCTTCGGGAGACAACAACCCGCCCAGAAGAGGTTCTAGTCGTCCCCCAAGAGGACCTCGTGCAGATCCCTGAACGTCAGGAACCGGTCGGGGCCATTCATCGCGACAGCCTGCCACAAATTCATCTCGAGCCCTCCTTCACAACCATGCACAGCATACAGTTGGAAGAAGAAGATTATTTTTGGTTGCGTAATATCTATGAGGACGCGAACGCTGCACAGGTCATTTCTTATTTCATGATAAGCATCTGTTTATGTCTTCGGGCGCTACATGGACCGCACTTATCTCACGAAGATTCATTCTTGATGATGCGTGTCTTCTTTGCTTATCGGTATCCATTCCTCCGGCATCTTCCAGAAGCGTTTGCATATCATATATATTTTTTCACTCTTGGAAGATTTGGAAGAGTCACGGAGGAAAAATGTATTCAACCCCACCTCGATGTTATCAAACCAATATATGAGGCTTGATACAAAGTGAGTACCGGTAATGCAAACTTACTTTTTGGAGCATCATATTGGTAATCAGTTGCATCCGTACCCGTTTGAAAGACCTTACATTTTATCATAAGACAGCGAAGCACTAACGGAAAAGAAGTAGAACAATGAAGACGAGCCGGGACGTTGTCTTGAGCGGGAGGGCGTGATGTGCGCAAAATTTGCACAGGAGAAAAATCTAGAGAGGACCAAATTTGGATACAGTATTGGGATTTGCAAGATTTTTTTACAGTTCCTGAATTTGCAAGATATTTTTAATTTGGATGAGTGTGGCAAATTCATGAGTTGACTTTTTATTTTAAGACACGCTTTCATAATAGATGTCAGTACAAGTCCAGGTTCTGGGTGGTACTAAGAGTGACTCTGAAAGGTCTATATAATGGTCATTAATTCCCACCCCTGGCCGATGGGTGGCTGGCATGGGTATGGCACCTAGATATTTACCTTGAGGAAATATCTTCTAATAGTCTCTCTGGTTCACAAGATTCCATTTGATGCATTTTATGGTTCTTAGTCTGTTTCTTTGAGACTTTAGGGATACCCAAAAAGTCTATATAAGCTGAGTAAACTGCTTCCTCTAGTGGAGGTCAAGCAAGTTAGCAGACAACTTCAAGTCAAGTCCGAGTAGTAGGAGTTAAAGTCAACTTCAGAACCAAGAAACCCTTTTCCTACGCTGCTCACAGAGCATCAGTAGTAGACTCTGCCCCTTTCATACTTGCTTGTAGGCCTGTCAACTCTCTTCCGTATACACTCCTTCTTGCTCGTTCGACTATACCACGGTAGCACTTTTGTCGCTTGCACACCTCCTTCTTGGGGTAGTTGGTTCTGAATATCTCTTCTCCCGACGATTTAACCCTATCAAATTGTCTAACAAGGAAAAGCATTGTCCTGAAACAGGAATCATCTGAAGCCTACTTCGTCTGATAATTCTTACCCGTTTGGACCTTACCGTACAAAAGCGATCGGTAATATGCGGATCGTATTACCAAAAGAAAGCTCCTAACTATCGCAGTTGACATTGTCCCTGAGAATATCCCCATTTTAATTGGGCTAGACACTATGGAAACTCATCGAATCCAACCGCTGGCTGTGGATAAGCTACTCGAAAGTGTGACTGGGTGGAAAAATCCTCTACCAATAAGCACGGTCATTTATATCTTTGCTGATCGCCGTCTATTTTTAAGGTGTTTTACACCCAACCATAATGAGAGATTTCATCGCCACTTACTACACCCCTCTGCTCGGAAGCTTTACGAACTGCTTCGTCGTGCAAATGCTGATATTTACCATCAGATACAATGGGTGTACTACAAGATTTATAAAGGTCATGTGAGACATGTAGTTTATACTCCTTGCGCCAAATAACCTTCCAGATCCGTGACGCAGACAAAGTGAAATTTAATCACAGAATTATTCTCGACATTATGTATATGAAAAGTCACATTCATGGGACGAAGTCAAGGCCTGTCCTCCACATTATTGATGCTGGTACCCGTTTTAGTGCCACCTCTTTTTTGCCGGCTTGCGACACTAATTCAGTCTGCAACCTTTATTAAGACCTGGTCTTCCACATATGTTGGCTACCCTGAGTCAATGCTCACGATCAGGGCTCTGTGTTTTAGCAAGAATGGGATTAGAACTGTGAACAGGCCGGGATCTCTTTGACAACGACAGGGACAGAGAGTCCAATTCTTTAAGAATTAGTGTAAAAAGTACCATTCTAACCCTACGTATAATATTTGACAAGGTGCTTTGTGATCAACCCACTTTACCTGAGGATGTTGCCCTGGCCAAATCTGTACAAGCTATGAATGAAACTGCTGGACCTTCATGGACTAGTACTTGGCTACTCGTTTTTGATCTGCTACCCAGACTACCACATGTATCGTCTAAAGATTTTCCCAATCAGCGAGAAATAATGAGAGCAGCCCAAGTGGCTAGAAATGAATACTTCAAGATTGTTTTTAAGTCTATTATTCAGAAAGGATTTCGCTCTATACGCCTCCCGCCTGTAAACCATGTGTACAGACCTGGCTATTTCACGTACGTTTACAAGGAAGGTCTGAAATAGTACACTGGTCCACATTAAATTGCATCTATTGATGAGAAATGTGCTCGCTTACATCTTGGTGAACGCACTGACCCCAGACCCATTAAAATTGCGCAGCTACGCCCCGCACTAGTTGAGCGAATCTGACATACGATGAACAGCTATCTGAGGCTAATGAAACCTTTACTATTCTGCATGCTAAAATATATCACCCTGGAGATCCCCGCAAGAACCAATTTGATGAGGCCAAACGAAAGGAAATTCTAGCTTTAATTGAAAGAAGAACTTTTCGGATTGTACTAGAAGAAGAAGCTGGGAAAAATCCGACCATATTGCCGTCAATTTTATCCTCTCTATCAAGAAAAGCGACACGGGATCCCAATTTTCAAAGCAAGACTTGTTTTAGGTGGTCACAGGGATAAGACAAGCATTCTGTAGTGCACAACACCTATAACGTTCGCAAATCATCCATTCGCATTTTGTTTGCTCTTGCAACGATTCTAGGTTTTGATGTTTGGTCACTTGATGTCGAGCAAGCCTATTTATAGTCTGCTTTCGACCTGCAACGCAAGATTTTTGTGAAGCCTGAGTGTATTGAACTTGAACCTGGAGAGCCCTTACAGGTTATTCACCCTTTGTATGGATTAACGGATAGTGGTGACTATTGGTACGAAACAAACACCAAGTTTCAAATCGACAAGCTCCGCATGCAACAGAGCACTGGTGACTTTTCTTTATTTTTTAAGAGATTTTGTAATCGACTTGTTGCTCTATCTGGCCACTATTATGTGATGACATCTTACAAGCAGGAACGTCAGACCAAAAGAAGCGACTGAAAGATATATTTGCAAAAAAAATGACGTCAAACTCTCGGACTCACAAAAATTCACTTACCTTGGAATGGATTGTAATACTTCTGAAAATACTGATCGCAGGCTTTCCCAGACACAGTACATCAAGAGTCTACGTTTACTACAGAAGGATGCACAATTGTCACGTTTCGGTCTATTCGGGCTAAGCTTGCTTGGGTAGTGCACACTCTGCCAGATATCGCATGTGGTGTTTCCATTGCTGCTCAGGTGGCTGAATATACTCACACCTCCGAAAAAACGCAATGTGAAATCCATCATTAGGCATCTGAAGAACACCGCTCATCTGCAACTTCGATTTCCAAGATTAGATCAAGAATCTCTCTCCGCTTGTTGGTGTTTCTTATTCATCTCATAGCAATCCCCTTGATGTTAACGCTCAACTCGGCTTTATCATCCTATTAGCTAATGCTAGTAATCGCTTTGCAACTCTTCTTTTTGTTCTTACAAGTCCCGACGCATCCCCGGCTCGAGCATGGCTGGAGAAACCCTTTCCTTCGTTGATGAATTTGACTGTGCATTTCTGATCCGTCATGATTTGGAACGACTTCTACGTCACACCATTCCCTACTGATGTTTACAGACAGAAAACAGGTCTTTGATGTGCTGACTAGATCTCGATACACATCTGAACGTCGACTCATGGTTGACATCGCGGCAGCCTGGGAGGCCTACCGTGAGAAAGAAATTTCTAATGTCGCCCTAGTTCAGTCCAAATATAACATTGCTGACTCACTCACAAAAGATCCGTGGAAAATATGCATTGCAGAGGCTCTTAGAGACCTATTAAGTCAGCTATGATGTTGCTCATTGAGTAATGGCCCCATACACGCAGTAATATTTCTATTCAAGTCGTCCTTAGACATCAAAGACGGGGTATGCTAAGAATATGGGAGCTCCCACAGTTCCTTGCCCTCTGATAGGTCATCAGGTCATGCGTCAACTCGAATTAAGATCTACTTTCTGTTGTGATTTCAAATTCGGATATAGTTCAACTCGAATGGGTGACTAATTCGAATCTGTTTCCGATTGCATTCTGTTGACCATCTTTCTAACGAATGGAGATCAAGTCCGCCTCTATTTTACTGTTACGATACGAGTATAAGGAGCCAGATCCCTTCTGGGTCAAAGAGTAAAAGGGAGCAACTAAGTTTTGTCCAACAAAGCATCGCAAGCTTTCGCATTCTGACGTCTTTTCGTCCTTAACGTAGCTTGTACTCACTCGTCCCCCTTCGTCTCTTAAACTTATTACACTCATTGGAGAAATCTTTTTTCTCCTCTTAAGTTTTTCAACACATCGTGTGACAAAATAAGTTTTGATCTCACCTTTCTCACAAAAAGTAAGCCTGACACAATTTTCCTTCAGAGTTAAAAAATCTAGAGTAAATAGAGAAATCTAAAGGGAGGGAATCTCTGCGCGTAAAGACAATGCCTCCAGTTTCTCTCTTAACAGCTTGTGCACCTGAAAGATGCTTGTGGCGTTGGAGGGAGTGGAGGGCGGCGGTAGGCTGGAAGGGGGGGGGATTTCGAGCTGGGACGAGAGGTAAGCATGCGAGCGAGACAAAGCACTATGCAGTGTATGTTGGACAACTTCCCGCCAACCCTTTACATTGTAAGCCTTTACCATCACGACATCCCTTAGGGAACAGCTGACCATATTTTTCATGCATTAAGAACACCACAAATTTCCCCCGTGTATGTTGGATGAGCGGGTGTAGACTGGCTCGAGTCATAGCGTTAGTGCCCTGGAGTGAACTGTTGTATGTGATAGGGGAAAGTGAGACGGTGAAGGTCAGACCAGGCCTCCCCATTTGAAACGGGAGTGTAGCGCACATCCAAGCGTCGTCGTGATGGTCCCGGGGAAGGGACTCGAATGCACCTCGCAGTTTCAGGCCAAATTGTTTTGCACTACAAAGGGTAAGTTGCGGCGGTGCAGTGCGAAGAGTGTAAATCATACGGCTTGCACTGGCACATTAGCGAATCGAGGGGGAACGTTCGGGTATTTTACTCTTCGAAGATATATCCGATCTATCCCATGGTTCTCCAGACAACCATAATAGACTCAAAGCGAAGCAACTAGAAAGCCGTTTGGGGATCACGAAGCGACTGCAGAGAAGTCCATAGTTGTCGGGCAGACTGGAGGCGGGCGGATATCAGGTAGACGCAGCCTGCGGAAGAGCCGATCGGCGCGCCTAGTTCCAGGGTGGCGGGCGCGCGGACAATGATGCATGGGACAGCTGTGGAGGGGGAGGGGTAAGCCAACAGGCTTCCGTTTTCTGCAAGGTGATGGAGATTCCGAATGCGGGTCCCGAACGTTGAATGAAGGGGAAAGGTTTGGGTGTTTTACTCTTGGAAGATAGTTGAATAAAAAGAATGAGGGGAGCACCTAAATCCGTTGGGATGAGGATATTGCCGTAATCAGCGTACCAACTGTTCAGCGGGGCGTCGGGAAGGCGTCCCGTAGATGTAGCAGGAACGGTTGGATGGCTAAAGCGTAGAGGTTCATAGCTAGAGTCCCTCTGGTGTGTACCTGTGTGTGAGTTCAGTGCATACGGGCCAAACAGGAGATTGGAAGGACTGCCATACACAAAGTGTGCGCAGCGGACAACGTTGGGGGCCCGATGGATAACTTCGGAGAGGAACTTGGAGCGCTCGGCTCGATTGAAAGAGTTATACAAATCGATCTTAGAAGGACGTGGTCGGCGTGCTGGAGGGCATCACACGTGAGTAGGGTGGCGTGTACGATGCTTCCAAGTCCGTTTCTTGATCCAACAGCGTGCTGCGGGGATTGGAGATAACTCTGAAAGTCGGTGCTGGAACTGAGTTGGGCAGCAAGTAGTCTGGCGACAAACCGGCGGAAGAGCACGCCAATGGCGACAGACCGGAGGCGCGTTAGCTTGTTAGGGAATTTGGGGAGAGCAATGAGGCTGGCTCCGGCCAGCCATAGTTGCATGGAAAGAGGAATATCACTGTTCGCATGCATGTTCGCGAAGCATGTTCATCTGCAAGAGCGACGGAAACGTTTGTTTGGTTCTATTGCAAAGGAACGCTGCAGCGCCATTGAACATTGAAGACAAACGCTCAATGCTTTACGGCCGCTCCCATTCAAGTTCTTGGTGGTAAATCCTTATTGGTTGTACAATGTCGCAATGAAGCGTGCGGAGGGGATTCATAAATTAACTACGGATGCGGGCGGCGGGTGGAAACCTGTCGCGTCTGCATTACTTGAAGAATAAACGCAGAACGGGTAACGAAGTCGCGGAGCTCCTGTTGAAGGAAGGAAACGCGACGGGAAGTAGCGAAGGAAGCAAGGCGGCGGAAAAAACCCTTGCCGTCGTCGCCCAAGGCGCCATAGATATCAATCCCGACGGGGGAGAGGAGGATATCGTTTTGGTTGCAGTAAGTGCCGTCATGACGATGTTTCTCGCGCTCTGCGAGTGTTGCGGCAGCGCCTGCGGCAACCGTACTTGGCGAAATGTGGCGGCGTGCGGAGGGGTGGGCAACAGTAACGTCGACGGCGATATCGGTACTGTGAAGCCCGTATGCAGCGGGTATGTAAATGTCCATTCGTAGCGCGGGGACTCCGAATGCCCAGATGGGTTTGGAACCTGGTAGAGGATCGGATGTTCGACGAGAGCGACGATCCCAACTTCCTTGCAGTAGCGGGCAAGAACGTTGCGGAGGATGTGATGACGACGAGTCATTCCGTCTTCGTATTTGCAGGTCAACGCGTGTTGACCACTTGGATCTAAGACGGATGCGATGTCGGCCGAGCGGCGGGAGCAGACCGGACAGCGAGTAGATCCAGGGAATAGCGCGATGCCGAGACGTAGAGCCAGAGCGACTTTCCTTGTAGAAGAGGGCATGTACGTACCGCGGTGGGGGTGAGGAAGCGAAGAGAAAACAGACGAGGCGGAGGACGTGCGCACGGAGGAGCCGTGCTCGGTCGTGGGCTGCCGCGGACGTGAACAACCTATCGGACTTCGATAGCATGAGTTTAGTTGTGATCGCAGACTGGAGCCTTTCGCCGGGGACCGGCGATGAACAACGCTGGAAAAGAGCCGTAGCTGTAAACGACGAAGACAGCTGCGGGTGGCGGGAGGATAAGAGCGAGATGGCGGAGAGAGGGATCTCTTCCAAGTGGCGGTCCTGGAAAGAGTGAGTAGGTCGGAGATAAGTCCAAAAGAATCAATTACAGATGCTGCGTAAGCAGCCTCGGTAATGTCTGAAGTTTGCAGGAGACCTAGACCGCCCATGGAGAAGGGAGAGAGGCTTGGAGCCAGGCTCGCTCTGGACAGGGCAGCTGCAATTGATGGAACGCTTCCCTCTGCTTCTGATCGAAGCTAGCGGCGAGTACCGCCGATTGAGTGGAGGGAAGCGTACGTAGCAAGTGCATGACCTTGGAGGCGTTCGCGCAGAAGCGGTCTAAGTGGAAAGCCAATTGCGCATCATCCAAGTCTCGAAGGGATTGAAAGATTCGGTCAACTGCGTTTGGGCGGCCTGCGAAAAATTGGAAACAAAAGGGTCCGAGCCAATCGGGGATCCCAGCACGATGAAACCAGGGGGGGTTGAAAAGGGGCAAGGATGTGCCAAAGGGGAATAGGAAGAGGAGAAGCCGTAAACTTGGGTCTTGGCAAGGTTGAGCTGGAACCCTAGTGGACCTCCTTCAAGCTGGATGAAACGGATGGCGCGGCGGCTTTGGATCGAGGAAGAACAATGTTACCGTCATCTGCGTACCAGGCGTTCAGGGCAGGTGAGAACTCCTCCTGTAACGATAGCAACAGAGGATGGAGAGCTAGGGCAAAGAGCAAGGACCGAGGGGATCCCCATGCTGGGTGCCCTCTGAACTACGGACTAGTAGGGTCCGAAAGCAAGCTCTGTAGGAGCATCGTAACAAGAGTGTACCCACCGTGCGAGGCCTGGGGCATGTGTCTGTACGGCTTCCAGAATGCGCTGGCGGGAGATGCAATTGAAGCGTTGCGAGCATCGATCTGGACCAAGACGTGATCGTGGAACTCGGATCTCTGGGAAAGACGACGCACAGAATGAATTATTGCATCGGTGCCGTTCTTGACGCCTACCCCGACCTGATGGGGCAGAAGGTAGGAGCGGATGGCGGTGGTGGCTTTGCGTGTCGCGAGCCTAGAAATTAGGCGTCGGTAGAGAAGCCCAACCGCGATCGGACGGATTCCCCCGTTTGGCTTCGGCAGCGCAGTAAGACGGCCTCCGCAGAATTACGGGCGGCACGCGGCCGGCAGATCGCCGTACAAACAGAGGTTGAGGAACTTTGTCAGGGCATGTAGGCAATCCCTCCCGGGTGTGACCCCACCTGCCGGGCGAAGCAGCATTCGCAGGCACTGGGATAGACCATCCCCAGAAGCGGTTGAAGGAGCCAGGCTGTGAATGGCAAGGCGGACATCCGAGACCGAGAACTTTAGCGCCGGAGGCAAACCGTGAGGGGGCATGGGAGTGATTGGAATGGGGGTCGGGGATGAAGTGAAGCCAAGGATTGAAAGGTAGCTTCGCTGGGGGGGAGTGGGGGATCGACTTGGGGAAGGGCTTCTGTGGCCCGGGAAGGGCTACCCCGGGAGAGGAAGCGGCGGCATCTGCGGAGGGCCGTGTCAGGGCGGGCGAGGGTGGGAGAGGATGAATCGGGAGGGAGGGCGGAGATGAAAACGAGGAGGCCTCGTCGAAGAGGTCATCATAGAGGCGGCTTGAGGCTATGCGGATGCGATCAACAAGGCTGGAGCAATTTTCCCTGCGGCGGCGGCCAAGAGCGCGGGGGCGGTTGTGTCGGAAAACCAATTTCGGGATGGCAAGAAGTTCCAGAAGGGCTCGAGTCCTGTGCTCTGGCGATGGAGCAGATACAACGCGGTACAAGGCAGCAAAGTATAAGTCGTAAGCCGCGGCTTGGACTGGGCGAGGAATGAAGGTGAGAACAGGAACGGGGCGGAGAGGAGGGAGCGGAAGGTGAGGGGTGACTGTGATGGTCTGAAACTAGATTCACAGCTGGGAGATTCATGCGTTAGGATCCATGTCGGCATCGGGGGCGGGAATGTGTTCGAGAAGACCATAGGGGTTGGTGTCTGCTGGTGTAGTAGGGAGCGGAGGGATGGGAGATTGGGCATTGGGGTACCGACCGTAATCCAGCCATCCGTTTGAGGCGGAACAGGGGCATTCTGGGTACGGCGGCGTTTGAATCCACCTGCCGCTGCTGGGGGGAGGCAGAGAGACTGCTCCAGGGAAACCAGGGAGGCAGGACAGTTTGGCAAGTATTCTCGTATCGATGTCCCGGAGAGCGGTGGCGAAGGATCGAGCAGGAGACCATTTGCATTTGTCGTCTTCCAAGCGAGAGATTTCGGAACGCAGACCTTGCCATACTGCAACGAGGTCATCAGCCGAGAGATCATTCTCTAGATCTATTATGCCGGAGAAGGTAAGAGTTGGTGCGTCAAAATTGTCAGAATGCTGCGCTAGGGTGCGATAAGAGTCGTATGCAGCGTTGACCGTCGTTAAGTCGCGCTCCGCCGCACAGATGTAGAAGTGGTTCAGATCGGCGGATTGGATGATGGAGCAGGAACCAGGGAACCCACCGGCAGAAATTGCGGCGCGAAACTGGGATGGGTTGTGAATCTGGAAGGTCGACGGAAAAGACACGCGAACGAAACGCTTCTGATTACCTCCGAAAAGGCCGCGGGTGGCATTACGGACAGTGCCTGCAAACTTACGGGCTAGGAGGGCGTCGTCGAGATCGCGATGCTCAGTCAAGCCTTGACGACCGAGGGGGGGAAGGCGGCGAATGGGGTGGGTCCGCACCGGGGCTTGGGCTGCTAGAGCTTTGACCGCTCGCAGATACGGGGCCGGTGCTGTGGCCGCAGGATCGTCGTCAGGTGAGTTAGCGTCGGAAACGGAAGGGGAACGGGGTGCGGAAACGTCAACGCCGACAAGCGCGTTAAGAATGTTCAGGACAGACCTAAACTGCGGGTTGTTCTGGAAAGACGGCTTAAGCGCGTTGAACGTGGAGATTTGCAGGGCGGATGCGAGGCAATGATCGGTTGATGCGGGGTCAGCAAGGTTCACAGCTCCGTCAAGCAGTGAAGCGGATTTGACCAAGAAATCCAGCGCGGCATTTGCAAGAGCAACGACGGGGATGCTGAGGGTGGCACCGGGACGGTTTGCTTTCGGCGCCATATAGAGTGGTGTGACGAGGGCTGGCCCCAGGACCGACGGAGAAAGGGACCGAAAGGGCGGGACTGCACGTGCAGGCGCGAGATCACTCGGGTAGTTGGGAGATCACAGACACGAAATAGTGTTACCTTGGGAGGAAATACTTGAAAACAAAAAGAGAAAGTAACAAAAACAGAAAGGATAAACGCTTTTCGCGAGAAGGAACCCGGGAGCGGTGGTGCGAGACACACGCGGTGGCGGTCAGTGCGGCGGAGATGACAAGAGGGAAGGGGGATAGAGGCGACAGAGTTGTGCAACAATATCGGAGAATTCAGAAAGGACGTGAACGTTAACAATAGATGTTCTTTAAGTTCTTCTGGGAGCTTCCCTTTGAGCATTTCCATCAATTAGATTCTCAGACCCACCATGGAGCCGGATAAGAGCCATGATATCTTTCAAAATAAAAATATCCTATGTTTTTCCTCCATAACAAGCAAAAGAGGGGTCTTTCTGTTATATCACTTCTATCGATGGCCAACACCGCACGAGGCAAGACATCGAGGCTGTAGGGAGCACAGGGGGACAGACTTTTTCGACGATACATTCGTCAATCCAATTGCTCCCTCCAATACACGGCCCGTTGCTTCAACCCTATTGACATCTCGGAACGCCGCAAAAGCGTTAGAGTTTAGGAGGTATCAAGAATTCATCACCACGCATGCCAAGTCCCGACTGATCCTAGTGCCGATATCCACTCTTGGCAAATGGCACCCGGACGCATTCGCAGTGGTCACAGACGTGGCTTCGCACGTCGCCGTACGAGCCATGGAGGCCTTCCCGCTCAAGACGAACGTCCCGGCTCGTCTTCATTGTTCTTCTTCTGTTTCCGTTAGTGTTAGCTGTCTTATTGATAAAATGTAAGGTCTTTCAAACGTGTACGGATGCAACTGATTACCAATATGATGCTCCAAAAAGTAAGTGTACATTATCGGTACCTCACTTTGTAGCATAGCCATATATACTGGTTTGATAACATCGAGGTGCGGTTGAATACATTCTTCCTCCGTGACTCTTCCGAATCTTCCAAGAGTGAAAAAATATATATGATATGCAAACTCTTATGGAAGATGCCGGAGGAATGGATACCGATAAGCAAAGAAGACACGCATCATCAAGAATGAATCTTCGTGAGATAAGTGCGGTCCATATAGCGCCCGAAAACATAAACAGATGCTTATCATGAAATAAGAAATGACCTGTGCATCGTTCGCGTCCTCATAGATATTACGCAACCAAAAAGATAATCTTCTTCTTCCAACTGTATGCTGTGCATGGTTGTGAAGGAGGGCTCGAGATGAATTTGTGGCAGGCTGTCGCGATGAATGGCCCGACCGGTTCCTGACGTTCAGGCACCTGCACCAGGTCCTCTTGGGGGACGACTAGAACCTCTTCTGGGCGGGTCGTTGTCTCCCGAAGGTCCTCCTCGGTCATCATCACTTCTTCGGGAGGATCTTCGCCACCCTCAATGTTCCCAATTTGTGGCGGGGAAACATAGGTTCCCATAAGGGATATTGGACCAGTCGATATTAAATATCAGGGGGTAAGCTGTAACCTCTCAGTCGCACATCTTGGTTGTTCTATACGTAAATCGGACGGACAATGTTCAGATACGTTTGCGACAAGCCTCCGACAGCTACCATTCCATACCTTCCTTCAGAGTAATGATATATTACCTCCACAAACTCTGGACCTGCTTCCGTGAACCTTCCGTTTTGGAATGAAAATAGGACTCTTATTAATAGTCGAAATCTTCTTGAGGTAGCATTGGTCCGTTCAATGTACGAAAACATAGGCATATATTAATATAGAAATGGATGATTACGTGGAGTTCGTAGTAGTCCCGCGTAATCGAGATGATCCATTCCCAGGCCCTTTTTCCTCCCATAGGAATCATTCTATAATTAAAGATAGTATACCCCGTGGTTGCGCATAGTACTGTGTGAGGGATTCTTCAGGCTCTGATGGTAAGGGACCAGACGACGTGCATGGATGGCCCTCCTTGATCTCTTCCCTGAGCTTGAACAGAGCTTATAATTCGGGTGTCTTTCTTCCTGACGATGCAAGGATTTCGAGTACTTTGTTTGGAAGGCCGGCCACTTCACAGCCTGTTGCATTGCTTTTCCATGTACTACAAGTACTCTAGAGCCGACTGAAAAGGTTCGGACTGGAGGCTATGCATCCTCATTCTTGTCTGTGTTACGCGAGGTGTGATCTCCAGCCTTCGGTGGCCAGTAGTTCGACTTCTCTACTCTCTTCGTCGATAATATTTGTTTCCATGTCTCTCTTACATTCTAGGAGCCCTCCGTACATTAGCTCGTGGTGAGCGTCCATTCTTCCTCTTCTTCGACGATAGCCGTATAACACTTTTGGTAAGGCATATTTCCACTGGATTTCATTCTCCGACATAGTTTTCGACATTGCTCGTTTGATGGTTCCAACCATCCTCTCCGCTTTCCCGCTTGACATAGGAGCGTATGCGAGAACTGTCTTCAGCTGAATCCCTTTCTCTCCAAAAAACGAAGCAGTGAAGTTGCAGTAAAACAAAGGGCGTTATCCGAGATGATCCTTTTTGAAGACCAAACGGTTCAATTATTTCTTTTTCGATGAATCTCAGGACCACCTCAGCATTGGCCTCCTCAACTGCAACTGCTATTGGCCATAGTAAGATGTTCCGCCCCTATAAGGAGATATTTGTTTGGAAGGGTTTCCTTGAATGGGCCGGCAAAGTCAATTGAGAAGGTTTCAAAAGACCGGAAACTGGGAAGCTTAGAGTTGTCTTATACTTTCGTATTGGAGTGAATTTTTGACAGTTGTCGCAGCTTTTCACGAAATTATAGACGTCCTTATGGATACTGGCCACCAGAATCTCTCCGTAATGAATTTTGGTTGTTTCGAGATCCAATGCCCTAACTCATCATGAAAGTCCTCAAGATCTTGATTCTTTCTTTCAAAGGGGCCACTAGACGAGGACGGCTTTAGTTGTCGGAAGAGTTTCCCATTCCACAATGTAAAAGCCTTTTGGTTCCTGCACCCAATTTTTGTTCGAGATCAACCTTTCTCATTTCTAGTCCATCAAGGAATTTAATAAGTCCGTGAATATAAGCTTCGTACTCGTTATCGATCGGCACTTGCACTCGGCAACTCCGACGATGTCCTCGGAAGCTTTTTCATTTGGAATCAGTGGATCCCTCAAGCGGGATAGGTAATCGGCAGGCTGATTATTGCGTCCGGGCCTATACACAATTTCAAACCGATATTCTGCGAAAATGTCGAGCCATCGGGCCAAGCGGTGATGTACATCTTTCTTTTGGAATGCTGTCTTAAGTGCCTGGTGATCAGTTATCAAGACAAATTTCTCGAGTGATAAAAGGTAAACACGAAACTTTTTCAGTGCGAAGACGACAGCTAGCGCTTCTTTCTCGCAGACTGAGTATCTCTTTTCCGCATCATTCAGAGTGCGACTTGCGAATTGAACAGGGTGTAGTCTTCCGTTTTCATCTTTTTGGGACAAAATGGCACCCAAAGACCGTTCTGAGCATCTGTCTCCACAACAAATGGTCTCTTGAAATCTGGGTACATGAGACTGGGGGACACATAGCTTATCTTTAAGCTCCTCAAATGCAGTTTCATTTCCTTGTTCCAGTAAAATTTTCCGTTCTTTCGTAGTGCTGGCATGTAACGGTGCTGCAGTCTTGGCGAAATCTTTGATAAATCTTCTGTAATATGAGACCAGTCCTAAGAAGCTTCGAACCTCCGTCTTTGAAGCGGGCCTTGGTGCCAACTTGATTTTTTTCGTTTTCTCTGGATCCACTTAATTCCCTCTTGATCGACGATATGACCGAGTAATTGGATAGACGTTTTCGCAAAGAAGCATTTGCTTAACTTAATTTTCAGGTGTACGCAGATATCCTCTCACCACATCTTGACATGCGATATGTGCTGATCCAAGGTTTTTGAGAATATCACACATCATCGATATAAACTCTTGCAAATGGAAGTCCTTTCAAAACCTCGTTCATCATTCTTTGGAATGTAGCTGGTGCATTCATGAGACCAAAAGGCATCACTTCGAACCTGAATGTACCGGCTTTGCTGGTAAAGGTTGTTTTTTCCTTACATTTTTCATCCAATGGAATCTGCCAATAGCCAGTGTAAATCAATTGAGGTGAAGTATCTCCCGTCCTTCAAGTCCTCGAGGATTCCTCCATTTGGAATCGGAAATCGATCGGGTATCATTCTCTGGTTCAGTTGTCGGTAATCGACGCAAAAGCGAAGTTTTCCATTTTTTGGTGCTATCACAACTGGAAATGACCATGGGGATGAAACTGGCCGAATAATATCATTTTCAGCATACTTGTAACATTCTCTGAGATAAATTGGTCATATTTCGGTGGTTGACGTCTAGGCCTGTGGTAAATTGGTTGAGTATCGGTAAGTTCAAATGAGTGAGTGACCGGTACACTTGCTTGTCTTAGATCGGAACGCTCCATGCAATTACTTCGGAAGATGTTAAATGTCGGATATTTTCATTGAGGCGGGGGCTGGAAGGTGCTGTACTTTTTCTTGAATTTCTGCCATTTGGCGCTTTTTCTTCTGATCTCCTCCAAATTTTGAAGGACCTCTTCCGTCGTGCTCACATCTTCAGATATGGAATTCGATATATTCTGTTTTCTTTGCAATTGTAATCTTCTTTCATGCTCCGAATTCCGTCCTTTGATTCGATATTATCGCAAAAAGAAACACATTCAGGTGTCAAACCTACCCTAGAATTCCAGTCTTCATCTGTTTCAAACCCAGAATCATAATCTCCCATGCCATGTTCATTATCCCCCGAGCGTACCCTTCTCCACTTCCGAAAGTGTTAGTTGGTTCGGAATCTTCGCTGTCATAGCTAGAAGTGAAATCTTCACTGTCCGTTTCTTTTAAATCTACGAGATGTGTGCTTTTGTCGAAATCCAGGGGCATCTTCACGGTTCTGCCGTCAACATTAACTGAAACGATTTGGTTGCCCAAGTCAATGCAGGTCCCTAGTCTTTCCATGGTAGGGCAGCCAATGATTGCATCGAAAGGGAGATCAGGCATGACAAGAAAGTCTACATCAACTTTAGAGTCCCCAAAGAACACGGAAACCTTGTCAACAGTGCCCATGCATTTTGATACGGTTCCATCCGCTACAGTTATTCTTCGAGTAGTTGGAATAATTTCAAGACCTAGATCTGTCACCAAAGTTTCTGAAATGAGTTTGGAACAGCGCCCGAATCGAAAAGAGCTTGGGTTTTCATTCCCAATACTTTGACTGGTACCAGTTTAAGACGTCTTGGTGCTGTCGAGGCCGATTGAAGAAACAGTTTCTTACCCTTAGCGGACTTATTAGACCTGATAATTTTTTTGAGTTCTTTTCTCGCGTCCTCTGCGTCGCCCCTCAAAAGTTGACCAAACGTTATCCCAGTTGGGGCTGATGCAAGCTCAGCCACCAAATTGTACTTCTTCACATATTCTAGTACGTCCTTCGGGACATTCTTAAATTTCTTACTCTTTTTCGTCTTCTTGGCCGGAGTGACTCCCACTCCTGGAACAACTTGATCAGACCTCTTTTCGAGGAGGTACAGGTGCTGGGATATATTCCAGCATTCCATAATCTAGCCTAGGTTTCTTTCGATAAAATGTTCCCTTCCCCATCCCTTTTTGTCACATTGACTTGACTGATTTCTTCAGCGATGGATACGTTACCGGCATCCGTCAACTTTGATCCTTTCTGTTTTGTAAGATTTTCATCTCTGGTCCTGACACTCCTTGTGTCCGATAAATTTGCTTTCTGTTGTCTTTAGACCAGCAGTTACTTTCATGATGCCCATATCGACCGCACTTGTCCACAACGAGTGTTTCTATGTGGATTATCAGGACACCATTTGCAAAGTGTCCAGGCTTGTGACAGTAGGAACAGACTTCTGCGGCCTTGGGGGCCCCAGACTGGTTCTTCTTAATGGTAAGAGTAAGGCTTTCCAACTGCGAGGTTATCATGTCAAGTCGATTATCGAATCGGGTTTCCAACCTTTCTTCCAAGTTTTTGACATCGCTCCTGACTGATTCCAATGCTGCTGCGCTAGTAGCTGGCCTTTGATAATTCTTTTCAGGATGCGATTGGCATAGATGTATGGGTTTCCCTCGTATTTCACTTAGTGACTGAAACGTCTCCGAATTTTTGACAAATTCTACTATGGACCCTTCAGTTCATTAAAAGTGTGAGGGCCCTTGATGAGGAGGAAATCGGAGAGCCGCTTATCCCCATCGCCGCCTTACGCAGCATTCCGTACTTGGCTTGGGCGTTGAACCCAGCCTTTTCATAGAGATCACACAAGTATACCAATGAGATTAACAAATCATCGAAGTTGAGCCGGGCCTCTATGGCGGTACGAATCATCTCATCTGGTTATACCTCCTTCGCATACTCTTTCACAAGCCACTTGCATACCTCACCGAAGTTACGCCCATTCCCGTTAAGAGACCACCCGTTGATAAACTTGGCCTTATATTTGTGCTTTGCATTACCATTAAGATAGGCGAAGATACTTTCGGCCTTCTCTTCATCGCTCTTCTCAAGTATCACAACGTTGACATAGGTATAGAGAAACTCCTCAACGTCTTCATTCTTGCCCCCTGTGAACGTTATACGAGCAGCGTTGAGATCCATGATTACAACAAAGAAATCCCCCGAAGTGTTCCCTAATACTGCTCAGCTCGAATACCTCGGGTGCAACCCCCTCCACAAGAGTACCAAATGATAGGGGTAAATCGTCGGGAGAAGAGATATTCAGAACCAACTACCCCAAGAAGGAGGTGTTGCAAGCGACAAAAGTGCTATCGTGGTATAGTTGACCGAGCAAGAAGGATTGTATACGGAAGAGAGTTGATAGGGCTACAAGCAAGTATGAAAGGGGCAGAGTCTACTACTGATGCTCTGTGAGCAGCGTAGGAAAAGGGTTTCTTGGGTCTGAAGTTGACTCTCAACTTCCTACTACTCGGGACTTGACTTGAAGTTGTCTGCCAACTTGCTTGACCTCCACAATAGGAAGCGGTTTACTCAGCTTCTATAGACTTTTTGGGTATCCCTAAAGTCTCAAAGAAACATACTAAAAACCATAAAATGTATCAAATGGAATCGTGTGAACGAGAAAGACTAACAACAGATACTATCAGGATAAATACCTAGATTTTTTTTTCATATCTTAGTCCTCTACATCAGAGCCGAACAGTTCCCCCAAAATATCCCTTTCACCCAGGCAGTCCACACAAATATGCGCGAACGGCTTAGAATTCTCCATTGCCTCCTGTGAAATATCTAGGCCACTGAGGACGTCCCCATCCGGTTCCACAGTCGGAACCACCTGGTCCATATTTTCTGGCCCCTTCCCCACTAATCCAGCACTTTCCATGTCTCCCTCCCCCTCATCCTCCTCATCCTCCTCTTCTCTCACTCTTCATTCTCGTCAGAAGAGTCAGAGATCACAATTACTCCCTCAGTCTCCCCTACTTTCTCCATGGGAGCCCCCCCACCGTTTTGCACTAGTGGTTCCCACGGATCCACCCAGTCCTCCTCTTCGTCCTCCTCATCATCCTCTTCCTCTATCTCCTCTTCTCCCTCCTCCTCATCCTCTGCCTCTTCTGCCTGCTCGAAGCAGTTATGGCGGACCCACTCCCGAACGCGTTCCCGGTCCAACCTTCTACAGTAATCATCGTAGTCGGTTGGACCATTTGCCATCAGGGCCAAAGCGTTGAGTGGACGACGGCCTCGGGATGACTTGGTGATGGTGAGGGAAGGACGGAGGTTGGTCATGTTAAGGGCTAAAAGAAGGGGTGAGCCGATGGGTAGTTGATGGCGGGGGGTTGCCTCAACGACGTCGACTTCGAAGTGTAATTACTGCGACGTTTTTGAAAAGTATGTCGACCTCGGACGTGTACAGTAATGACATCTATTAATCACACTGTGTCTTAAAATAAAAAATCAACTCATGAATTTGCCACACTCATCCAAATTAAAAATATCTTGCAAATTCAGGAACTGTAAAAAATATCTTGCAAATCCCGATACTGTATCCAAATTTGGTCCTCCTCTAGATTTTTTTAGTGTGCAAATTTTGCGCACATAACAGACCTTCGGGTGGGTGCGATCTGTCTTTATGCAAAGACACGCTGCAGCGACGGTTTCGTTTAAGGCAGCATGCCGTACGGCTGGCCTCACACCAGACCTGTGAGGTAGGACCTCATGACTCGCCCTCATTTTCAGACTCTCCATTACACAGACCTGTTCCCACTAGTCTTCGGGAAATGGCCGTCCTGCATCCCTAATCAGTAGAACACCCCAATTTCTTCCCCCTTTTATCCATCCCCTAGCCCTCTCAACAAGAAATTGAAGGTGCCCTTCGTGATTTCCTCTCTGTACGGCTGTTTCCCCTGGCTCTTCATCATCTCTTGCTCTCATTACAGGAGAATTTCTCACTTGCCCTGAATTCTTGTTATGCAGATTACGGTAAGATTTTCCTTCCCTGTTCCCAAGCCGCCGCCGCTGCCCCCTACATCCAGCTCGAAGGGGGTCCACTCGGGCTCCAGCTCAACCTTTCCAAGACCCAAGTTTTCAGATTCTCCCCTTCCCGCCCCTCTTTGTCACTTCCATGCCCCTTTTCTACCCCCCAGTTTCACCGTGCTGGGATATCAGACTGGGTCGGACTCTTTTGTTTCCCAGTCCTTCGCAGGCCGCCAAACCGCTGTTGACCGTATCTTCCAATCCCTTCGAGATTTGGACGATGCTCAATTGGTTTTCCGCTCACACCGCTTCTGTGCGAACGCCTCTACGGTCATGCACTTGCTACGTACGATCCCCCACACTCAATCTACGGTACTCGCCGCTATCTTAGATCAGAAGCAGGGGGAAGCGTTGCACCAATTGCAATTACCCTACCCGGATCGGGCCTGGCTCCAGGCCTCTCTCCCCTTCTCAATGGGCGGCCTAGGTCTCCTGTAAACTTCGGACATTACCGAGGCTGCTGACGCAGCACGTGTAATTGATCCTTTTGGATTTGGCTGACACTTTTCCACGACCGCCACCTGAAAGAGATCCCTCGGTCTGCCATCTCTCTTTTATCCTCCCGTCACCCGCAGCTGTCTTCGTCGCTTACAGCTACGGCACTTTCCGAGCGTTGTTCATCGGCCGTCCCCAGTTAAACGCTCCAGTCTGCGATCACAACTGAACTCAGCCTTTCGAAGTCTGACAGTTTGTTCTTGTCCACAGCAGCCCTCGACCAACTATGGCTCCTCTCCCTGCGCAAATCCTCCTCCTCTTCTGTTTTTTCTTCGCTTCCTCACCCACACCGTGGTACGTACATGTCCTCTTCTGCGTGGAAAGTTGTTCTGGCTCTCCGTCTCGGCATCGCGCTATTCTCTTGATCTACTTGCTGCGCGGTCTGCTCCCGGCGCTTGGCCGACGTGGCACTTGTCTTAGATCCAAGGGGACAACACGCTTTGGCTTGCAAATGCGAAGACGGCTTGACTCGTCGATATCACGTCCTCCGCAATGTTCTCGCCCGATTATGTAAGCAAGTTGGGGTCGGCGCCCTCGTTGGGCATCCGATCCTCTACTAAGTCCCAAATTCGTCCGCGCATTCGGAGTCCCCCGCGTTACGAATGGGAATTTACGTTTCCGCTGCTTACGGGCTTCACAATACTGAGATCGCCGTCGACGTTACTGTAGCCCATCGCTCCGCTCGCCACCCCCTCTTACCAAGTAAGTTACAGCAGCAGGTTACAGCGCGCTGTCGCGACACTCGCAGAGCGCGACAAACATCGTCATCACGGCGATTACTGCGACCAAGAAGATATCCTGCATTCCTCAGTCGGGATTGATGTCTATGGCGCCTTTGGCGACGACGGCCAGGGTTTTATCCACCGCCTTGCTCCCTTCGCTGCTTCCCTTCGCGATTCCTCACCTCAACAGGAGCTTCGCGACTTCGTTACCCCTTTTGCTTGTAGTCTCCAAGTGATGCAGGCGCAACAGGTTTCCTCCCGCCGCCTGCATTCATAGTTAATTTCGGAATATCCTCCGAACGCTTCTGCGCCATACTGTAGAACTCGTAAAGATCTACCACCGCCACAGCAGCCGTCACATACAAGGGGCACGTTTTGGATAATTTAATATTCGGAAAGCCATGCCATTTCGTAAAGTGAATCAGAACCGGATTGGTCTGCTTGATGGATTGCCTCAAGTTGGCCTTTTATAGAGCGTAGCACCTCCACAATTACTTTGTCGGAATGCCCTTTTGAGTTGATTGTGGCTGTGTACAGTTCTTTTGGATAGAGAGTCGAACATATTTTGAAAGAATAAAACACCCAAAGCTTCTACCTCTTTATGAAACTACAGCTAGATTCAAAATAAATATGGCAAAGGCGGATTATCAAAATGTAGTTAGCTTGGCTTCTAGGTGAAAGATGGGTCGATAAAATCCTTGAAAGATATAGTGATTGTGTGTGGAGATATTAAAAGGCTGTTCAGCCAGTAAGAAAACCACCCACAGGGCCAGGTCGAGGCCAGCTATTAATCATGGTGTGTTGAACCGAGCGGTTGCGACTTAAGACTTCTTTTAGGCCTATGTCCGATCCTCTTCAGTATATCATGGCTAATAAATTTCGATATCTGCCGCTCCGAAGAGGCCCAACATACGCCACAATCTCTTACGTCTGTGCTTTGTTTGGAACTAAAAGCACAGCGCTGAGCGGTTTTTCCAAAAACAGAAAAACAGAATGTGGTTTTTCAAGTCTCTTACGTCCGTTGCTGACAGAAGCCGCTCACACAACATGTATCAACGGCGTTTGACTATGGATGTAACTCAAAAATCAATTCAGCATCGAAACAAAAGATTTCAAACAGGTAAGGTGAATATTGACAGTGCGTTGCAGAGCAGCTTCTCGATGTACTAGGAGTGCCGAAACCCCTAGAAGTCGTTACTAGATGTTTAGAAGCCTGTCGACAGAAACTGTATCATCACATGACGAAACCGTAGCACGTGAATTGGCCGGGTTTCCGAGGGTCGGCATGACACCGAAAGCCTTTTCCCCGACGGCTACGACTCGTTGCTGGGAATTTCGAAATTTAACTGGAAATTTCGAAAATTAAAATGTAAAGTATTCACAACGTCCAAGAATTTTAGAAAAAGTGCTTTCATCAGTTGGCCTCCCTTTCCCTCCTTTCTGCCTGCTTGGACTTTTTTCAAAAATTTGAAAGTTTTTTACTCCCCTCCGGATCTTCTCCAACTTCACAACGTCTAATTACTAAAAGAATAAGACCCATGCAGATACTGTTGAGATTTAAACTTTCCTTACTTCCAACACGGCAACATTCTTGCCGACTTCTATACGGCTTTAACTCCTCTTCTCGGAATCAATTTCACTCTAGGGCAATTGTCTTGTTACCCCTCTCTTAAACCCTCTACTTCGCTCTTTCTTCTCTGTCCAATATGCTCCCTTCCACGAGTTCACCATCATCAAAACCACCAACTCCTTCAATGGATCTTTTCGCAAAACTTCTTTGCAAGGCAGAGTCCCGTAAGTCCTCCTACCTGAATTCCGATCCCATCCGTCCATGTGATGCTCACTTGCGTCGCCCGTTCGAGCAAGCGCTCATTCAGGATGGTATGGTAGTGTCTGCCTCCTTCAACCTACCTCTTCGTGATCCTGCCAACGATGACACCGGGAAGGCCAAGAAACGCCGCCCAGCCAAAGGTTCCAAGAAGAAAGCTTCTGTAAGGGCATCGAAAAATACAAAGCGGAATAATAGAGCCCATTCCGGAGCAGCAACTCATTCCGAGAAAATTGAAAAAACCGGCCTCGTTAAACATGGAAAGGGCGGAAGTTAGAAGTTCCGGACGAAGAGTGCTTGTATATTCCAAAAGAGAAGGATAAAAAACCTAAGACACGATCAAGGAAGGCGAAGCCACGCAAAAAGATCTCAACCCCGCGGAAGATTAAGAACGAAGTCGTGAGCTTGGAAACTGTTGTTACTGCAGGTGCTGAAGGTAAACAGAGGAAAAAAAAACGGGACGATAATTCCAAAACGAACGGAACAGAGCCTCTCCAAGGAAGCGACAGAAGAGCAGGAGGCAGACAAATCGCATGTAGCTCATCATTTCTTTAGACGGTGAAGACCAACAAAACCAAGCAGTGATCAACATACGTAGTATATGAAGTAG